>CAUYLG010054853.1:0-29005 GCA_963573385.1 Cacajao melanocephalus
GGCACCCAGTCGCGTATACTCCGCATTGAGAAGTGCTGCACCGTGCCGGGGCACCGACAAAACAGCTGCGCCGGCCAAAAGAGTCGCGCTGGCGACACGTGTGGCTCCTCCACCAGGAATCTCCCAGTTTTTGGGCAACAGAAATTCGTCTGAAATTGCGGCATCCACTTGCTCTCTGTGCTTTCACTGGGAGCTACAATCCTGAGCTGTTGTTAATCGGCCATCTTGGATCTCTCCGCCTGGTGATGAAGTTTTTTCTGTTTCTTAGTTTTCCTTTGGCGGACGCCCCTTCCCCTCAGAGCTGGACCTTCCCGGTTCAGCTGTGCTTACTCTGAAACTCTCAGTCCTCAGCGCTTCCAGTTGCTGTTCTTGTGGGGATGGGACCAGCCGAGCCGGACTCAAAGGGCACCCCATCCCGTATACGCCACACCGAGAAGCACCGTGCCTGGGCGCCGGCAAAACAGCCGCGCTGGCCAAAAAAGTCACGCTGGCGACCCGTGTGGCTCCTCTGCCAGGAATCTCCCAGTCTGTGGGCAACAAAAATTTGTCCGAAAGTGCGGCGTCGACTTGCTCTCTGCACTTTCACTGGGAGCTACAATCCTGAGCTGTTGTTAATCGGCCATCTTGGATGTCTCTCCAGCATTTTTTAACATATACTGTAGGCACTTGAACAGAGTGTTGGATGGTTACAGACCTGCCCAGAGTTTACCCTCCTTTCCTCCCAGTGTGACAGTTTCTGTTGCCCTTACTCTTCCTGTGTCCTCGTCAATATGTTCTGACCCCACCTGGTGACCAGGTCAGCTTCTGGTGGCTCCTTCCATTAACAGTGAGACTTTCCTGATGCTGATCTATACTCAGCCACAGCAGTCCAACAAAATGGGCCCTATGATATGACACCAAGACTCTTCTCTGCAATAAGTCTGGCAGAGGGGCAGGCAGGAGCAGGCAAAACAGGAACAAGCACTAGACATTGAGACCCCCAAAAGAGAGAGACCTGAGGAGAGAGATGCACCCTCCCACACACAGGAGGCAGAACAGACAGGCGCTCAACAGGTGGGCTGTGGAGTAGGAAACCAACCAGGGTCGAGTTCTGGCTCTGCCACTTACTCACTGGATGACCTTGGGAAAGCCCCAAATGTGTCATGTGTGAAATAGGGGTGATGACTGTCCCCATGTTGTAGGGCCGTTGTCATGGTGCAAGGGCCATGGTAAATGCTCAGTGAAAATGGCCATCGCAATGATTCGTGATGCCCAAAGAAGATGCAGGGGGAACCGGGCAGTGCCCACGGACCATCCCCCATCCCCAGCTGAAGTGGCTTGATAGCACTGGGCCCTGCTGTCAGAGCTCAGCCCCAGTCCCCCCAGCCAGATTGACACCCACCTGAGAGCAGCGTCCTCCAGGTCCACAGTCTCCTCCAGGTCTTCCCATTCACTCCCACTCTCTTGGGACTCTTCTGGAGGCAAAGACTCTGGAATAGTGCCCCAAGAGCAGAACTGCGGCAAGGGAATGGTCCCAGAATCTGCCTCCAAACATTCTTCACAGGGTAGCTGGCCTTGGCATGTAGAGTTGATGGTAAGATATTCTTCATCCTCCAAGGTGGGAGAATGGGCTCCATGTGGATGGCACATGTCACCTTCCCCATCCTCCCCATCCAATTCAGGACTAGAAAACAGAAACCCATGTGTCTTCTAGCCTTAATAAAAAAAATTCCTTGTCCCACCTCCCCCTTTGCTTTTAGGATGCTCTCCATGACGCAGGCCTATGAGACTTAGCCAATGTTTAAACAGCTCGTGCCAGAGGCTGCTCTGGGCACCAGGAAGCAAACAACAAATAAGGCACCACCCCTGGCTTTGAAAAGCCCCAAGTTTAATGAGAAGTTGGAGCAGTAAACAAATGTTAAAATCCAGGCAGGAAGTGCTATGGTAGAGGCAATTGGAGCACGAGCTCAGGAGATCGGTCGGGGGGCAGGGGGTTTGCCAGAGGGCACAGCATTGCAAGCAGGGCAGTGACCCAGTTCTAAGACTGACTCTTCATATGACAAGCAGAGTCGGTCAGAACTTGGACAAGTTTACTGACTTCAGTGGAACTTCAGTTTTCTCATCTGAAAAAACTAGACGGTCAAGAAGTGTCTAGGATTATTGGGACATGTAAATTACATAATTCCAATACACCCCCCTGCCCCCTGCCGATTCCTGGTACAGGTTAAGTTTTTAGTAAATGTGAGATGCTATGATTACTACTGTTATTATGATAACTATTTCAACAGAGGAATTATAAAGAAAGGGCCTCAGGAAGGGGTTGGAAGAGACTCAAGCAGGCAACCATCAAAGCACTTTGTGCAAAGATCAGGTCCTTTTCTGAATACTGAAAATGTGCCTATTTAGAAAGGCAACCAGCTGGAGTGACATTTACTCCCCATGGAAGGACACAGGAGGCAGACGAGTGGTGAAGCTCATTATCTGGTGATGCAGCTGCAGACGCAGGGGTCAAAGAATAAGCCTTCCAGGGGCTGCCCCAAGTTCACCACACACACGTCTTGATTAGAAAGAACAGTCCATGCAAAGGCAGGGCATTTTACACAGCGCTGCAGACATGCAGAGAAGGTGCTCAGAAAATATCTGTCGAAAGTCTGGTTAGAGAAGATGAGAAGGAATATCTAAGAGAAAAGCATAAAGATTTAACTTTTAACCAAATACATGGATCCTCATTTCTCAGCCTCCTTCCCCACACCCGTATAAATAGGTTGGCTTTGTTATGTGCTGCTGGTCTCCTCCTTTCCTGCATTGCCTCTTTCTCTTAAAATCAGCTCTGGTGCACCCCAATAGCTACAAACCCCCAGACACCCAGAGAGCCCGTCCTCCTATCCTGTAGAGCCAGGAGCATCTGTCCCAAACTGAGCTTCACTTTGAAACAGACATTATTTCCGCACATGAGAGCTGCCGGATATGTGTAAGAGCGAATTTCATGTAAATATATGCACACTCAAGTGTATAAAAAAGAAATTATTCTACAAAGACTGAAGAGGAATACTCACTTTCAAAAGACATTTTTAACTGTTGAACATTTGCAGGGAAAATTGACTTTAAAACTTGGCCAGACCATGTAGAAACTGTGTTTTCTTATAAACATAGGAAGGAAACATTCAAGAAGTTTTATCGAAGAATGGGAAATCTAGCCTGTTGCCCAGGCTCACGCTCATCACTGCCCCCACTGCCTCAAGCAGCAGCCCCTTCCCTCCACTCTGAACACACTAAACCTTGTTGAAGAGTGGCAGGTGGCAACAGCATGTGTTCATTGGCCACTGCAGCTACCTGAGTGTCTCCACCTCCCCTTCCACCTGGAGACTCTCTCCACCCCTTCTAATAGGCTTCTTGCCCTCTGGTTTCGATTTGGGACGCCAGCTACTGGCTCTGCCTAGTAGAGACCGAGAGAAGCCATCAGCCTGAGAGGCAAGAGCCAAGGCTTAATCTGAGGCTCAACCAAAGAAAAAGTGATTTACTCCCCACTTGCCAGGGGGAGTTGGTGGTCTCAAGGGTGAAATCTTGGCCATCATCCCACCACAAGCCGGGAGAACAACTGCCTTTCCTTCCATCCTTTTGCACGTGCCACCAGGCTGCCCTTGAAGATCTGTCCTGGGTCTCAACTGTGAGCATAGGGAAAGGGTGAATAGGGAATAAAGAGACATGAGAAGCCTGTATGCTTATTTCATGAAAAGGGCAAGACTTGGAAATTTGGGGAATTTCATTAAGATAGAGACATTCTTTCAGAGTGAGCCTCATGTTTTGCTGTGTGGACATGATGGGTAAAGAGGTGGAATCCTTCATCCAGGGCTCAGGGCTGGCCAGCTCAGGGCTAATGTAGCAGGACTTTCATCAAGACCCTGATGTTGTCAGGGTCCTCAGAGTTTTCTGCTCACCCCCGGGTCCATGTAATGGCCTCAGCTTCTTCTTACCCTCATTCTCTGCCCACCAAGCTGTCCAACAGAAGGAGGTTTTTATAGACAGATGATAACTGGAGGAGAATCTGGAGATGTGACATGGGCTCCCTGGCCAGCCATCTTTCCCACACAAGCCAGCAGTGTCCCAGAACCAAGTCCTGAAACTCTTCAGTGGATATTTTTAAGATGAATCCCAGTTCAGCTCTGAGGTCAGTGAAACCATTCTGAAGGCTCTTCTTGCTACAGGATATTTACTGAGAAAAGACACTGTGCCCAACTTTTCTGGACAGCTGTCCTTCAAAGACTTGGGCCACCAAAATCATCTCTACCTTTCAGGAGGAAAGTCGCACTAGCAGGTTGCATTTCAGGCTTGAAATATGAAGGTATTCTAATTGTCCTATTTACTTATGGTTAAACTCACAACAAAGTTTGGGTTTTATGTCTCTTCATGTCTCCAGCTCTCCAGTGTCAGGCCCCATACTGATGTCCCTGTTAGCCCCGATGACACAGCTGGAAGCTCCAGACCTCCTCTCCTGACATCTGCATTTAGTTTTGGCAGGTTGGATTTACAGTATCTCTAAGATATCAAGGTACACAAGTTCAAAGGACTGCTAGATTCCAAGCTCAGATGACAAATCTGAACTGGAGTACAATAGTTAGGATTTGTCAGAGTGGCATGAAAAGGAAGGCAGTGGGCAGGTACCCCTGGGAGCCTATAAGGTGTAAAGAGAATCCTGCTGTAGGCAGCACCCAGGCCCCAGCCTGCCCCAGGCTCTGCTGTGTGTTAGACTACTGATGCTAGCCAGGCATCCACCTCACTCACTCCCCTCAGCCACACTCCAACCCAAGAGCAGGCAGGACAGCTCCCTCACCTAACTGCATCCTTCCCTAACTACTCTGATATCACACCTGGCCTGGCAGCTACAGTTGCGTGAGATCTCTGGCCTCCTAATTATCTTTTGCTATTACAGGCAGTGCCCTTCCCCAGAAGGTATATCATAACTTTATGTTCATTTCAAGAACTCCTGCTTCATTTTGCATTCTTAAATAAATGATCATCAAGATTTATACCATCACTTTCACAAAGTGATGCTTGCTGAACTTACGTGCATTTTACTTACATGAGTTTAATGATATGTGCTAGGCAAAGAGAGAAAGAGAGAGAAAGATCACCATAAACATTCTTCAAAGACCAACTTTCCAACGAATGAATATAAGTCCTGAAGTGCACATAAGTGGCAGAACTAAATCTTCCAACCTCTCAGTCTGTCTCTGTTTCTATGGGGCCAGCATTTAAAGACAAGCATTTTGCATACAGCATGGTCCATAATTGCAAGCCTCCTGACTTTGTCTGAGGCTCAACCAAACAAAAAGTGATTTGTTCCCACATCAAGGGGCAAATAACATCACTCCTTCCAAAGTGATGTTTCAAGGGTAATGAGACTTAATGTGATTGTTGCCTTATCCTACCTTTAGGTACTAACCTTATAGAAGATGTGACTCCAGCCAAGCCTTTCCTCTAATAGGCGCATAAACCAACTCTCCTCCATAAAAATGTACTGCACTGCTTTATTACAAGATATTTTTATAAAGATCTACTACTAGACGGTGAAATCTCTAGATATAGAGTGTGAGAAAAGAAGAGAACAAGAAAGGAAAAGTGAAATCGAATCTTCTCCATGAACACTTTGGGCTTGCTGTGGTGCCGGCAGCCATCTGGCTGTAGGAAGTTGCCACCTGGCAGATGGTAAGTTCCGGCAACTTGCTGAGAATTTCAATAAATGGGACCTGTTCTTCAGCTGGAAATAGCTCAGGAAAGGGAAGGAAAACAGACTTGCGTTGGGTTCTTACTACATGCCAGGCGCTGTGACAGCACCCTGCATGTGCTATTTCTTTTGACCTGCACAATACCCTGTGGAATCCTCATGGTCCCGTTTACACTGGGAAGCCTCCAGCTCAGGGAAGGCAGCTCTCCAGGCATACTAGTAAGTGGCAACGCTGAAGCCACACAATAAGATCCAGAGCTTGACTCACAGACGACAGACTCTAAGAGGCAGTGGCCTGCAACAGTCACCTCAGAATTGAGCTGCAGACACTTGTAAGTCTTCTGCAGAGAGCCTCAATCCTACTTTGAAATCCTGATTCAGATTCTACCCAGAAGCTGGGAGAACTGTGTCCAGGGACTGCTGGGCATGCGCCCCTCTTTTCTTCCTGTAGGGGGCAGCCACTAACTATGTGTGCATTAAATGCGAGCTGATGGCCTGTTGGAGGAGAGGCGGACTTCGTTTGAGTTCTTTCAGAGAAAAGGAAAGGTTCCTAAGTGAGGGAGAGAAAACGAGGTAAAAATAAAGCCAGGAAATGTGAGAAGGCAGAAAAGCAGTCATCACCAGAACCACCACAGGGAGGCAAGAGAAGGGGGATCAGTTGGCCATTGAGAGAGCCAGGATACTGAGAACATGAGGCAGCCTGACCACAGTTCACCCATGGCTGCATGGACCACGTGGGCCTGACGGGCATTCAAGACAGACAAGATCGGAGACTCCCCTGGAATGCTCTGGACAAGCCCTCGGGACTCGTGCAGCTCTAGAAACAGCAGTTCCTCCAAGAATGACAGACTTTGGACATCTGGTATACCCTGCAAAAAGGGCCACAAAGCCAAATTTAATTTGGTTCAGGAAAGCAGAATAATCTGATGTTTCATGAAAAAAAAAGAAAAAGAGAGAGAATGCTAAAAGATAGGTGGAAATAGGTATCCAGACTTGGAAGTAGAAGACATAAAGATGTATTTGCTCCCTCTCTGTGGGAGCAAATCACTTTTTCTTTGGTTAAGCTTCAGATGAAGTTAGGAGGCTTGAACTTATGGCCATGCTGTATGCAAAATGTTCAACTTTAAATGCTAGTCTCATAGGAACAGTATAACAGGATAAAGATTTCACCTTAATACAAGGAAGAACCTTTGATCAATAACTAGATGATGATAAAATGGGTCGCTCAAGAGGTAGCTAGTTCCACATCCCTGCAGATTTTCAAGCAAAAGCTGGAACCCTTTCTTCAGGAATGTGATGGAGCAGATTCCAGCATGGAGTCTGAGGCTAGACTAGATCAGTTTTATATTGAACAGGCTGATTATCTGTAATTTAATGAAAGAAACAGTGACTGCCTGTACTAATAGTTTAAAATACCATTTTAAATAGCTATTGACTGTATTAAATTAAAGACACCTGTTAAGGCAAATTCCCAACCTATACCTATACCCAGAGCCACTTTATAATTCAGCTCCCAGGGTCCCTGTTCATTATCCCAAACTATCAGGCAGCAAAACCTTTAAATATCCAAACAAGTGCCTCCTGCCTACGGGAAAGTACAGTTCCTTTTATATGTCCTTTAAGATCATGGTAATGGTTGTCCTTAGACAAATCTCTAGGTTATTTTCTTTATTATTTTATCAAGTATTTCAATTACAGTCTAGACTGCAATTGTAGGGAACTATAAATACACTTACGTTATACATTATCAGACAATGAATATGAATGCCATTGATGAATGTGCTTACCCACCCTGTTCTACTTTGCAAACCAGTTAGCTCTTGTTTGGCTGACACAGCATTCTTCCAAGTTTTCTATCAGGGTACTTTTAGGGAATGCATGCCTGGCTCCTGTTTGTCACAGCTCTCACCAGGTCCAATGGTATTACACCACTGCTTCACACTTCACAGGGACTACCATTCCCTATGAATCTACCTTTGACAGTCTTCTAGGATGAATACCAAATGAGAGCCATTTAATTTCAGTGGGTTTATAGAGTGTCAAACACAAACGAGTGCCCTTTGTTATCTGCCTGTGTTGTACCCAGACCTCTGGCTGGCAAACACCTAGAAGCAGGTCTTACCATACATGTACCGCCCTCTGTCTGCTCCCTACAAGTTTCCAAGCACCTTGTGTAATAAGTACTTGTCAAACTGAATCGAAGACCATGTGTTCCCTCAGCACAGTATTTCTGAGAACCAGAAATACTTACAGATGGATGGGTACAAAAATGCAGGCTAAATTAAAAATGACTGTGAAAGTGAATGTCGCAGGGTGGTCTTGAAGATGTAGATGTGTTCAGAAAACAAAAACTGGTGTAGCCAGGCATGGGCTGGTATCTACAGACCCAGCTACTTGACCGGCTAAGGTGCGAGGATTACTTGAGCCCAGGAGTTTTGAATTCAGCCTGCGCAACATAGCAAGACCCCATCTTTTTTTAAAAAAAGCTGATATTAATAAAGCATTGTATTAGCAATAAAAAGTTGATGTTAATAAAGCATTCTATTAGCAATAGAAGCGAGGATGTGTATAAGAACTTTCTTACTACACTGCTTTAAGAGGCCATGGAGGATGCAGGACAAAGTTTTGTGTGCCAGGAGAAAACCTGAGGCCTGCCATCTATAGCCTCCAAGACACATTAGGGACAATTGTGGTCTGGGTAGGGTTTGCTTTTCCCAAAAGCTCACAGGTGGTCTCAGCAGCTCCAGGCCTTATGCTTCTCTTGTTGTAACCTGTCTTCTAAATGCCTAGAACGGTGCTGGGCACAAAAAGCATCCAAGCATAGTTATTGATGGCTTGATTATAATTTTCTAGCAATGAGATGCATTCAGTTTATAAAATATCTGCAAATGTGGTGATTCTTACCTTCCAAGTCTCATGATATCACAAACTGAATAGCAGTTTTGCCTCACATCCTTTTCCAAAGAGGTTGCCAATGTTGGTGCGTCCCTTTCTTGGTGAAGTTTGCATAAATGAGGGTGGGACTCGGGAGAATGTGTCAAGGAACTGGCCCAAGGTCTCTCTCTATCTTGGCCCCATTGTGCCTCTCTGATGGCCTTTTGGGAAGACTCTGGCCTGAGACCCAGGCCTTCCCCTGCATCTGGGGAGGTACTGTCCCTCCAGCTGTCCTCTTGATCCAGGCTGGGGCTGGTACATGAGTCAGTACATATTGCTCTGGTGAATTCTTTGTCAGCTGAGAGTTCAGGTGTCTATTAAAAGAAATGCTATTGATTACTGGCTCCATGCTGAACATTGTTTTTTTAAAAAAATAAAAAGCTTTTTTTCCCCATATGATTGTAAATCAGAGCAGTTACAAGGTGGGCTTTGAGTTCCGTCTATCACCATAGCATCCCAGCTCCTCCACATGCTCCCGCTAGACCCTAGGCAACACACTCAGGCACCTCAGCTTGGGGGGCTTTGGAAGATCTCAATAAATGTGAGCCTTATTTTTTAATGCAAAATATTTGCAAAATTTAGACAAAGATGAAAATGAAAGATAAACATGCAAAACAATGACTCTGTTCCACTTCCTAATAAGAAATCTTTTCTTTTTAAGTGTCTTCATCTTCATCGGTCATGGCAGGGCTTGTCCCCCATCTCCCGCCCCATCATGATGAGGTTCTTTCCTGGGTCTCCCCCTCACTTCCCCAGACGTGACTTGCTTCATCTCATCTCCTCACACCCTTGTCAGCCTTTAGGTTCTGATTTTGATGATGTGCTATGTCTTGCTGCCACTGCTCAACCTTCTACAAAAAAAATAATCTGTTTCAGTAGAAAACTCTTTTTATCTACAGGAGAACCTGCTGGGTTCTCTGATTCTAGCTGTCTCCACTGTCTTTGAGCTATTTTACAATTCTATAAATAAATAGGTCCTTTGAAGTCTCTTTTGAGTCAGTTTTAACATCTACCTGGACCGTCATTGAATGAGTTAAATAAAATATTTAATGCGTTCATTTTTATATCTGTACGAGAATCATGATTTTGCCTTTTCCTGAAAGTTGTCCTCTAGCGCTTCCACGCTGTGATCTCTATCCCTGATGTAATAATAGAGCCCATGGCTGGGCTCCCACCCATGCCCTCACCTACAAAAGAGGAACCACCCCAACGAGTGGTGTCCCCACCTTTCTGACTGTACATCTTTAGCAATGAGAGGGACACACCCCCAAATGTGCAAATTTATTTAATTATAAATCATAAACACTTGCTACTCTTCTGATAGACTGTGGACATTCATAAAGGATACACTAAAAATCAAAATTTTAAATGGATGACACAAAATAGAACATATTTTAATCACATTTTCACACTCTTTACAGAGACCTCCAAAATCTGTTTTTTAACCTATCCTGTCCTTCCAGCTCATTGTCCCTGGACACGCTCTCCAGTGATCCTTCCACGCTGCAAGGCTTCCAGTCTATGGAGCTGCTGCTTTTCATCATCACCCTACCTCCCTTTCTCTATCATACGTGTCCCGGTGTGCCTCTTATTCTACTTAGATTCCATGGCTCTGCCCCTAAATGCTCACTTACAGACAAGGAAGACCCTGAGCTCCCACCTCCTTGTCCCTCTCTTCCTTCATCACATGTTACTTGCAGATTCTGGGGGTTTCTATTTTAATTCCTACTAAAACTGTGTGAACCTTACCTGCTTCTGAGCCTCTGACTAGATTAGCTTCAACTGTGTGACTACAGATGTCAAATGGGCAGTCAAGACTTCCAGATAATCTTTCTCTGTGTCCTTAATCAACACAGTTTTCTACCTCTGCTCTCTAAATTATTTCTCATCTTATGTCTCTCCTCAAGTTTCCAACAACTCCACCCTGACCTTGCCTCTGCCCTCACAGTGAGAATGGACACATTCAGATGAGAACTCTTCATCTTCCCACAGCAAATTCCACTGAGCAGCCTGCACCCCTACCCCAGCTTCCCCTTCCACCTCTCGCCACCCATTTCTGTGCTCTGCTTCATGGCAGCCCCTTAGATGAGTGTCTCTTCTCACTTTCCAAGCCTCCCTCCTTCTTTCCTACACCCACTCCCACCAGCCTTCTATCCTTACCACCCAATAGAAAGAGCCCACACCAGGGCCCCCAGTGACCTCTATCTTTCTAAAGCTGAAGAACAATTATCTGTCCTCTCACCTTCTCTCTCAGCAACGTTCAACAAAGTGGGTCCCTCCCTCCTTCTGGAGAGCTTCCTTGCTGGTTTGCCCTACTCATGTGGAGTTGACCGTGAGCCCCACTCTTGCTTGGTTTTTCCACCAATTCCCAGGCCCCATCTTAATCTCATATGCTGTCCCATCTCTGTACCAAGTCTCTCAATGTTGGTGTGTTCTGTGCTGACTTCTTAGCCCTCTTCTTGACCATACCTGCACTCTTTCGCAAGGTGATCTCAACCATTTCATGGCTTTACACGATCTCTATATGCTGACAACTCCCAAATTCACTTTTCCCAGCCCTGACCTCCTGCCTATTTTCCACAACTGCCTAATAGACATCTTCACTGGATAGTCCATAAATATCTCAGTTTTACACGACATCAGGAACTATCGTTTCTCCTCCATGCACCCTAAATGACCTTCCCCATCCCCTGTAAGCAGTCTGTCTCTTGGTAACTCGTACCAAGAGAGATGAAGTGGAAAACAGGATCTATGATTACCCTCCTAAAGCATGAAATAGGCATGTGTGATCTAGTGCAAAGAAGAGAGGTAGAGGAATCAGGAAAATTGGGATTTTTACCTTCTTACCCATTCTTCACCCTGCCTTGGTGGTACCACCATGCCCCTGAGGCTTCTTCATGCCAAAGCTTGATTGGTCTTTTTCCTCATACCCATGCCTAATCACAAAGTCGTCTCCTGGACTCCACCTCCCAGATGTATCCCAAATCTGGCTGCTTCTTAACAACTCTTCTGATACGGCCTGAGTCCAAGCCACATCATGTTTGACCTGAATGACTGCTGCTTTACCTCCTCCAGTGCCTGTCCACCAGCAACCCAACTGACCCCCCTGAAGAACAGAGGAGGGCATTTCCTGCTTAACACTCCATGGCAGCCCAGTGGCTTCCCACTGCATGCAGGATGGTGGCATCATGCTCCTCTGATCTCCAAGGCCCTCCAGGGTCGGTCCCTGCTGCCTCCACAACTTCTTCTCCTTCTGCTTCATCAACAACGACCCAAGCATACCTGTTGTCTTTTTGTCCCTCAAATATCCAAGTGGGTTCCCATATCAGGGCCTTTATTCATGCCGTTTCTCCTGCCTGAAATACCCTTACCCCAGATGTGGGCATGGCTGCCTCCTTCTCAGAGATGCTTGACCTGATGGACTAAATGCTTACTCTCCAGAGCTGCTGCCTCTTGCTCTGCAATCTGACCACTGGAGCCACCCGGGCAAATCACAATCCTTGTCCTACTTGGCCTTCAGATATGAGGAGGGAAAGCTCACCCACCACACCTCACCCACACCCTTCCTGCTAGATCTCTGTGGGCTCTTCTGGGAGGGGCTATTCTCCAGAATGGAAAGACTGCTTTTTCCCTGAGATGTCCTAGATATTTCAACAAAACACAGGGTCCCAGCACCTTGGCCTGAATTTGTGTGTGTGAAATTTGGCCCTCTCTCACTTGGTTCAGTTTCTTAACACGATTGCCATCATCTACCTTCTTTTCCAAACCAGCAACTTTCAGATATCTTCCCCATAGCTCTTCTCTCCGTAGAGGCTATGTCAAATGATGTCTTGGAATCTAAGCATCAACAGGATCTGGGTCATCAAGTCCTTTATGTTGTCCCTAGTGATGGTGTCACCCTCAGTCACATTAAGTGATCATTTGTATCCACATCCTAGACATGAGGAATCACGAAGCCTAGAGAAGATAGGGAACTGCCCCAGGCCTATGCAGCTCAGCAGGTACAGGTGATCCAGGTACCTGCCAGATCCCCTCCAGGACTGAGACTCTCACCCCACCACCTCATCTCCCCTCCCTTGGGGCAGCCCACACCCCAGAGCTGGTTAAGACAATATGCAAAGGCACAGGTTCTCCTGCCCCAATTCGGGGCAACTTCAAGGGGCCATCTCTGCTCCAGGGCTCTCCAGGATCAGCTGAGGCTCTGGTTATACCTGCATGTTGATCTCTCCTTCTGCCCTACCCACTTCGATCACCCTCACAGGGTATGTTCTCAAGTTCAGGCCCCATAAAACCTCCTGCATTCACCTCTCTGCTGCAAAATCTGCTTCCTAGGGACCCCAAAGAAGGCATGGCAATGGGTAATTGAATCCGTCACTTGGCTAGGCCATGGTACCCAGATAAGCAGTCATACACCATCTGGACGTCACTGTGAAGGTATTTTTTTTTAGATGTGATTTGACATTAAATGAGCAAACTTTGAGTAAAACAGATTGTCTTTCATAATGAGGTGGCCTCATGCTGTCAGCTGAAGGCCTTAAGAGTAAGGACTGACCTTCCCGAGGAGGAGGGAGTCCTGACTCCAGATCACCTCTGGACTTGATCTTCTCTATTAATTCTTCCTGGGTCTCCAACCTCTTGACCTGCCCTATAGAATTTGGACTGGCCAGCCCTTATAATCACATGAGCCAAATCCTTATAGAAATCTCTTTCTCTTTCTCAGTCTCTTCATATATAAACACACACACAGTCACACACACTCATTCTAGCTGTTCTATTTCTCTGGGAACCTGACTAATATAGATGTCAAGGTAAAACTCCCGATTTTCCTGATTCCAATGCCTCCCTTCTTTGCCCTAGACCACAC
Source organism: Cacajao melanocephalus (assembly GCA_963573385.1). Lineage (NCBI taxonomy): Eukaryota > Metazoa > Chordata > Mammalia > Primates > Pitheciidae > Cacajao > Cacajao melanocephalus. The sequence goes on from CAUYLG010054853.1 coordinate 13,503, forward strand.
ATGCCTATTTCATGCTTAGGAGGGTAATCATATATCCTATTTTCCACTTCATCTCCCAGAATGGAAATTCTTACTGGAAATTCCCTTGGTCTGCTTCTTGTCTACTCTCCTTCCTCCTAGGCCCCCCTCTCTGATGCCTGGGCTTCCAGAGAGCCTGGCCCTAAAAGATTCACAGCCAAAGTCTAAACACGTAAACATCTACAGGAAGACCCAAATGTTGGGAGGGGCAGAATGAGGGAGAGGAAGGAGACCTACTGAGGTTTGGGAGCCAGCTAGCTATTTTCCTGCCCCTGTGAAAGGAGATGACACTGAACCTACCTACAACCCTCTTAGGACCCTAGAGTCAGGAAAAGGGGGGCTCAACCAGAGCCAGGTAGAGAGAATAGAAGACACTGTAGCCTACCTGCCATTCCTGCTCCATCTCAGGCAGCGTACCTGGAGGGGGTCGGCAAAGGAGGAGTGTGACTTCCTGTGGGGCCCCTCTCAGTAAATGCAGCACCTCCTATGAGAAACCAAGATCCACTGTTAGATCTGGGCCTGCATCACTGGGGATGCAGCAATGTCCTCCCTGCTGTGTCCCACGCGCTGGCTCCTCCCCCCTGCACCTTGATCCATTTCTCACTCCAGAGAACTCCGGAGAACACCACTGTGGGCCTAACTTTTCAAAGAACAAGGAACCAACGTCAGTGGCCTGCAGCTTCCGCAAAGATGGTGGAAGATGCTGGGCTGTGTATCACCTTTGTGCAGCTTGGGTTCTGGGAACCTCTCACCTGTAATATTGCAGTAACCTCTCTGCTCCCTGCCTTCACCAATGTCACCCACCTGCCTCCCTCCAGAGTGCTTAAGGATCGTTTTCCACAATGCAGATATAACTGAGTCCTTCCCCTGCTGCACACTCTGGCTGACTTGCTTTGCCCTCAATGCAAGCTCCGAGGCATAGGACACAGACCCCATTTCTGCCTGCCACTGTCTCTCACCTCAGCTCCCTCTCTCCCATCTACTCCCCTCTGCGCCCATGTCCCAAGCCCCCATCATGCTGAACATGTTGCTCCAAGCCACCCTCCCAATGTCCAGGGTTCAAGTTTGCCTTGATAGCTTCTATTTCCTATTTAGACCAGGATTTCTCAAACTCTTGGCACTGTTGACCTGTCAGGCTGGAAAATTCCTTGTTGGAATGCCTGTCCTGTGCATTGTAGGGTGTTTAGCAGCATCTCTGGTCTCTACTCACTAGATTACAGGAGTACTCGTCAGTTGTGACAATCACAAATGTCTCTGGACTTAATCAAGTGTCTCCTGAGAGGGAAATGATCCCTGCTTGAAAACTACTGATCCAGACACTCCCCGGTCCTCAACTTCCAAGAGATGCGCTTCTTTCCTGGCTCACTTATGTGAGCACCGCAGCATGGGCTTTCATCTCACAGGATGCATATCTCCTGCTATCACTGGTGTTTTCTGTCCCTGAGCTCTGAGACTGCATGAGCTATCCTCCTCTCTGTCTTCAGTCTCTCATAGAGTTGCCAGCCCAGCAGTGGTTCTCACAGAAGTGGTTCTTGGATCAGGAGATGGACAGATGAAGGCATGCCCTCCAACCCAAGCGTATGCTATTCTAGAAACCTCTCCCTTGCCCTGCCCAGAGCTACTGTCCCCCTTTGTCCATCTTGCTTTGTGTTTCTGGAACTGACCTATGAGGGCTGCATGAAGCTTCCCGTTGGGGTCAACTAGGGGAACATGGCAGGAGACTAGAGACAGGGAGGTGCAGAGGTCATTGCTGCTGCCAAGATTCTTCCCTTCAGGTTGCCATGGGATGACTACAACCTCAACCAAAGCGAGAGCTTATGCCAGCGAGTGCCCTCCACCAGCTCCCATTCCTGGGGTAGGAGAACTACTCTTTCTCATCCCCTTTGGCCTCAGGGCAGGGTAACTGCATTCCACTCTGCGCAGCCCCAGGCCACAACATGCTCCCTTGAGCTTTCTAACAACCTACCCACACCTTTATTAAATGTTCCTCAAATGACTCAATTTTCTTCCAGGACTCGTCTAATATATACAATATTTCATCACTCTCTCTTTTTCTTAAATTACATATTTGATCATAGGCAGGACAATCAGTGTAATCATGTATCAAAAGCTGTAAATTTAGTAGAGAAATGGGAAGGAGAGCAGAAAGGGACCCACTCCAGTCCCTTCAGCCCCACGCCCACCTCCCCGGATGTCTGTGAAGAGGTGCCACCCCTCACGAAGGCCAGGGCTTTATCTTCAGCTTCACTTATGAACCCAGTGGGAAGCAAGGCTGACTCAAGGTCAGATGTTTAAAAACAGAGATTTTAAATTCAATGTGAGAGGGTACCACTAATTACTCTTTATGTGATTAAAATCCAGGCTGCTGGTGTGAATTTCGAGAGCCCAGAGTTTTCCCTACAGTGGCAGGCCAGCAAGAGGCACAGCTGGGGCCAGCCTGCACACAGAGCTGCACTGCCCATGCCCCCCAGCACCTGGAAGATGAGGCCTTTCGTGGACCTTCCGTTCACGGCCAGGATAATGTCACCAGCTGCGATGGCCCCATTCTCCTCAGCTGGCTGCCCTGGAAATAGCCTCTTGATCCTCACAAGATCACTCTTGAGGTGGCTGCAGCTCTCTTTCTCCAAGTGCACAAAACTGAATCCCAAGCCATTGGCATTCTTTTTTAGTTTGACTTCAAACTTAAGACCTGTAGTGTGGGATGTTGATAAAAATAAATTCTTCAGTAGATTACAAGTGAAATTGACCAGCCTCAAAATGCAAATTATCAAGTAGATGGATTGTTTCTTTTACATTAAAATAATTCTTTTGCTAATTGTTATGACAGAGTACATTATTTATGTTATAGATTAGCGCTATCCAGTAAAATATAATGTGAGTTATAAATACAAACTACAAATGCCATTTTGAAGTTTTCAAATAGCTACATTAAAATAAAACAGCAAATAAAAAATAAATAAAACAGTTTAAAAAGTAAAAGGAAACAGGTTAAATATACTAATCTTATTTAACCCCGTATATCTGAAATATGACTACTTCAACATGTCATCAATATGAAAAAATTATTAATGAGATATTTTTTATTCTTACAAGCTAAGCCTTCAAAATCCAATAAATATTTTATCCATTTAGACTGGTCACATTTCAAGTCCTCAATAGCCACATGTGGCAAGTGGCTACCATACTACAGCACAATTACAGATAGCTCAACTATCTTTATACATAAAGACACAGTTGATAGGCATATACAACACGCTCTTGGCATTTAGTTAAAACTTGTATCACATATATTCCTATTACTCCTTTAGAACCCTAGTCATTTTGTAGTATGCTTCAAACTAAATTTTGCGTAATTAGACCATGGAGAAAATTATGGCCAACTCTATGGATAATGCTTTAGCTGCCATTTTGCTTACCCATGTAGGCTGACCATAAGACAAAGCAGTTGCCTCTGGGCACCAAGGATGAACATACCTGGCCACATACATGGTCTGTCCATCAAAGAGGCCTCTGGGCTGCCTCTCTGATACCTGGCCACCTACATGGTCTGTTGTCTGTCCACCAAAAAGGCCTCTGGGCTGCCTCTCCGATGCCAGCAACCCAGCTGGCACCAATGCACAGAGGGACAGAGCACAGGCTTGCAAACTTTCACCAGGGCAAGAGTGGAAGCATGTGAAGCAGTTACGTGAAGGTGTGTCGCATGACCAGTTCTACCATCGCCATAAGGCCTCTCCCACTCATTGGAGTCAGCTTCTCAAAGGCCCCATGGGAGTGAGCAAAGGGGTAAGGACAGAGACTTCATTTAAACAGAAGTGCTTCCCCTTTGCCCTACCCCAACCCTATGGCTGCCTTGCATTCAATCTGTTTTGCATCTTCTGCAGCAAAACCAGAAAATCTCTACGAAGGAACTAAAACATGGCTAAGGTCCACATCATTCTTACTGAGGAAATAAATGTGTTCCTGGCAAATATCAAAATCACAAGGGAAGTGCAAAGGGGCAGCCGATCAGAAAACGTGCAGTTGCATCCCTCTAAACTTATTGTGCATTTGTTTTTTAAAATGATGCTAATAACAAGGCTAGATGCCCGAACCTTCCTCTCCCAACCTGCCTAGTCATTCCTCAGATAACCTTGTTACATATGACTAGGCTGGAGTGTGAAGCCAAATATATCTGAAAATGTATGACCCTTTCACTCAATTTCATCCTAAATACTCACATAAACATTAACATTCTGGCAGCTTATCAGAGGACTGAGGAAAGCTAGCGGCAAAACGATGCCTAGAAATCATTTTGGGAAAATGTATTTGTTTCCAGAAACCTATTCCATGAGATGGGCTTCCATGAGAAAGCTGATCTCAGCATGATCCCCATGGCTCGATTTCCTTTCAGAGCCCAGAGGAAGCCTTCCTGCCTTTCCCTTTTGACCTGACAATTCAAAAGCAGCACACAATAACATGACAATAGTAACACTCAATTCTCTCTCCTCTCACCATCTGTCACTGAGATGCAGCTCGAAGGTCTGCCAGGCAAGGCTGTTACCAAGGAAACAGTCGTGTGTTCATCTCCCATGCTGTCATTAGCAGAAGGACACTGCTGTGTAGTCCTGGGGCCTCTTCTCTCTAAGACCAGTCTTGCAACCTAGAAGGAAGGGTGGACAAACTTCATATGGCAACCAGGTTACACTTCATATGGCAGCCAGGAGGCACTCCCTTGACGCTGCAAATGGTTCTTAATTATCGGATGTTTCCTATAAGCAGCCTCATTGGAATCTCTCTACTAGCCTACGCATTGGGATCTAGACCCAGATTTCTCAGTGCTTATTAGACAAGTGCACCTGGAAGCACTTAGGTACCTCCACTTCACATGCACGGTGCCACCCTCATCTTCCTCCCTCACTCACCCTCACTTCCCCTCCTCCTTCTTCCTAAAACACTCCTCCCCTTACATTGGCTCCCTCAGAACAGGGAACACCCCCCTCCATTAACCTGCCAGGGGCCACACTTGGAGTGGTCCAGCTCTCCCTGATCAGGTTTCTAAGACGTGAACGTTCCGCATCAGGGACAACTCCCCAGTACCCGCCCCCCTCCCACCGCTGCCCCCTCTCTCACTGCCAGCATCCCGCTGGGCCGTGGCAAGTTCCAGTTACCTTGGCTCACTGGACCCTGCCTGCACCCCTGCCAGTAAATTATGGCTCTGTTCTCAAGACAGGACAACCAAAGTCACTAATATAAGCAAATGTTACCAGACACCAGAAGACCACTTTGGGAAAGAAAGCAAAAAGTGGCCAGAACACTGCCCCACAGCTTGCTGGGAGGTCCCTCAGGAATCCTTCCTGTCTCTGTTGACTCTTTAGTTGCCAAGAGAGGATGATGCCAGCTCTGTGGCTCAGAACACTAGGGCAGTTAGAGGCTCCTACCCTCCTCAGGCAGAGGACTTGGCACAGTAGGGTAACATTGTGTTACTGTGGGGCAGGGAATAAAGGGGACACAAAGGATGAATGACTCTGCTCTTGGCATCCTGAATTCCTACCTCATTGTGAGGAAAAGAATCCCAGGGTACTCTGACCCAGGCCCTGGTGGGTGCCACACAGGGTGAGGGGGAATGGCATGAACAGGGAGCAGAGTGGGGTCATCCTATCAAAGGTAGGGAGTTAAGAAGGCCCAAGAGCCCATGGACACAGGGCTAGCAGGACTTAGGCAGACAGAGCCAGGCTGGAGCAGTCGCTTCACTCCATCTTCTCTGTTCCGCTGTCCGATTCTCAGAATCCAGGCAAGCCACCAGTAAGTTTCTAAGGCCGTCTACATGGGGTGAGTTTTTTTTTACTTGGAAACATCTGTCTGCTCCCTCCTGGCTTTCACATCCCTATAGAAAAGTGAGGGTAAGCAGAAGAAATAGAAGAGAAAAAAGCTAACAAAGAAAAAGTCTTGTTTCCTGCCTGCCTCTCTCCCACCCAGAGGCAATTTCAGCTTCTGATGTTGTCCAGGAAAGCTCCAGAAGGAAGGGAAGCTGGTCAGTAATGGTCCACTCACCTGCCCAGGACCCTTCAGGCACTGCACAGCCTGCTTGTGAGTGAGGCCGCACAGACTCACTCCATCCACCTGCAGGAGCCGGTCACCTGGGAAAGGGATGGATGTGTTGTCATGACCAGGCGCCTGGGGCTGCAGAAAGTTCCTTTCCACGAGGCCACTGCCTGGCGCCCTTCCATGCAGCCAGGAGAAGCGGGACAGGAAGCAGAGGTGCCAGGCATCCCCCTGGAGTCAGCAGGAATCCTGCCTCTCTGAGCAGCCTCACTCCCTCCTTCTCAGGCACATCACAGATCAGGGATATAAAAGCCTTTCTATTATTGGATCACAGAATGGTTGAGCCAGCTCTGTTCAACCTTATCCTTCCTCCTGTTTTCCTGTGAAACCGTTTTTGAAAGTTTTTTCAAGTCACTTAGATATTTATATCTCCAGGATATTTTTTTTTTTTCAAAAAAGGTCAGGGAGACATGGTTGATGCTGGGGACACCAGAATTCCAGAAGACATGGAGATAAGTAAGATCTTAGGTTTTCCTTTTGGCTCAATTCTGGCAGTTTTGGAGACCAATAAAAATCCTCCCCTTCCATCAGGGCAGTGGGAGCTGAGCAAGGGCAGAGAGAAGGCTCAGGTGTCCTCCCTGGATATGAGAGTAGGGTTACCGAGGCCCACTTGTCCTCCAAGGGAAGCAGTGTGTTCGCCTATGAAGGCCAAAGAGCAATACAAGTCTTTAGAAGCTTCTACTATTTTTCTATCCCCTATGCTTCCCAGTGTGCCGCCGCAGACCCTCCAACCTATTAAATGGGCATGACGAGTTCTATCACCCCCTTTTCAGGTGAGGAAAGCATGACCTGGAGAGGCAATCATTTGCATGAGTTTTCAGAAAGGGAGCAGGGCAAGGCCTGGAGGCTGCCCCTCCCAGTCCAGGGCTCTTTTCACCACAGAGCCCAGAGCTCCCAATGTGATCCCATCTCTCACCCTGCAGGATCTGCCCTTCCTTGGCAGCTGGTCCTCCAGGAACAAGGGATTTCACATATATACCACCATAGGGCACACTGGTGTTAATGCCACCCTGAAAAACACAATGAAAAACTCACCACCCATCTGTCCTCCTCCCAGAAGCCTCCCCAACCTCCCCAGCTAAAGGAGTCCCCACTTGCCCACCACTCTATCCCATGACCTCACCTCTGACTGGCACTGTCTTCTGTATTCGTTTGTTTAGATTGTATTCTCCACTGAGCAATAAGATTAGGTGTTCATAAGCTTAACAATAGAAGCTATGTGAGAGATCTGGGCATGTCCCCAGCCCAAGCACTGGTACATGCCAGGTGCTCAGCAACTGGTCACATGGGATGCACCACTATCTCTCTATAGGTAGCGACCAACGTAGATGGATATGGCTCCAGGCCTGAAGGCTTGTGCCTGGCACGTCTTGTGTGCTTCGATGGGCCAAAGGATATGTGCATTTTTCATTATAATAGATGTTGCCAGATTGCATTCCTATGTGAATATGGACATACTCACTCACATTTCTACCAGCTTTGTATGACAGTTATCATTTTTCTACGTTCTACCCGTTATATTTGGCCAAGCTGGTGGATATAAAGTTTAAAATTTCATGTTAATTTAATTTGTATTCCTGTGGCTTTTCATGGGTTTGAGTGTTTTTCATGTGTTTAATGGCCATTTGGATTTGAGTCAGACATTTCAGAAATTATTTTTGAAATCAAATATCTGCAAAGAAAATCCAAGTTTTTGCCAGTCAAAGGAAACCACCAACCTCTTCTCAGCAAATATATATTTGTGAATAACCCAAAACTTAGTGAGCTTTTTGGACGAGAAATAGCTATATTTGGTGTCTGATAGGGCTGTTACCCCAAGCCAAGAATAAATTGACTATATTTGGTATCAGTCTGTTCACGCCACGTGGATTCATGAGCCTTCCTGCTTGGTTTCTTACTTGGTCCCTTAAAATCATCTACTGATGACAAGTTCCATTGCAAGCTTAGGGTCCAACAAAACATATATCCTTGCTCTAGGCGCACAGCATTATCACAGGGGAAAGCAAAGGATGCCCACATCCACATACGTCTTGAATTTCCTCTGGAAATTTTACTCAGCCACAGCATTTCCTTACTTTGATGGGAGTTGCCATTCTATTTCTCATCAACAATTAAATCCAACAGTGACGTTTCTGAAATCTAGACCCATTCCAGGGTCTCAAGGGAATGGATCACTTTCAATGCTCAGTAATAAAAGCAACACCTTCCAACCTCCAACTGGATTTTCACCAGCTTTGTGCGTGCCATTCCCCAACTTCTTGGGTAATCGCAGTTACAGGGGTGATCTCCCTCCACAGGGGTCTACCAGGTAGAACTCAGAAACCAAATGCAAAGTGCCAGTCCTGATGGAGGTCTGGCCCTGGAAGGTCTGAGCAAAAGACTCTACACTGATTCTGCGCTGGATGACAGTGGACTGCCCCATCCATTCTTGGCTAGATGACAGTGGACCGCCCCTCTCCCCTTTAGCTTGTGTCCCTGAAGCCCCACTCTGCTTCCCTCTCTCTGCAGTCCAGCTTGACCTCAGAGGCAGGACACATCGCCCAACTCTGCCCACACTGCATGCCCATGTGATTGGAGTTCCCTAGTGCATGCCCTGCCCAGCCTGAGGTTACCCACTCTCTGTTTGTCTCTGAACTCATCCCCCAATGCAGGCCCCCACTGTCTTTCTTTATTCACCCCCTGCACTTGTGCACACTTTGCTGGGCACACTGTCAGAGGTTGCCATTTGAGTGGAATGTCCACCCAGGCTCTGGAGGGACATCTTATTAACTGCTTTTCAAGCTCTCCTAAAAACTCTTACAGTCACGCTGAATCCAAGTGTCCCATCTTCTTTAACCAGTTCCACAAAGTAGATTTCACCAGCACTGATTTCTGGAGGTGACAGAGGACAAAAAGAACCAGGACCCTGCCATAAACAAACAAAAATAAAGAAGAGATGAAGGCAGATGGCACCTCTTAGCTCTCACCTGCTCTCAGGAATAGGCAGCGTTGCACCTCAGAAAGAGCATGGGCTTTGGACTGGACCAGCAGAGGATTCATTTCCAACTTTATCAGGCCTTCTCCATGTGACCTCAGACAAGGCAAGAGGAAGATGAGGGAGTGCTGGGCTGGGCTGACGCCATTTCTAGGCAGAGAAGGCCTGGGTCACTGTTCATGTTCCGCTGTCCCTCTGCCTAGAAGATGGGATCTTTTGTCCTATCTGCTCCCTTTACTTAGTGCTTTCTAATCACCATTCATGTCAGAAACTTCTAGTAACACAGGAAAATAAACAAGCCAGAGGAAGCTGAACAACGAAACCTCGATTCTTTCAGAGACCTTCTACACCCCATGGATGGCAAGGTATTTTGTCTAAATTTTAAAATTCAAGGAGCAAAACAACTGCTGACGGTGAGACCTGAAGTAAGAATGTAAACTCCACCATGCTGCACGGGGTCATCTGGCCACAAATCTGGCCATGTGACCCAGAAGAGCCTGCACTATCTGGGTTGGGTCCTACTACCTGCACCATGGTCAGCATGGCCTTAGAGCTCCCTTGCTTGCCTCAACTGTTCCCAGCCCAGGGAACCAACTCGCAGGTTTGCCACCAAAGAAGTCCCAGCCTGAAGGCGTCTCTGCCCTGCTTTCTGCCAGAGAGGACCTCCCAGAGGAAGGCCTGGGGTGAAGGTTATGGTTCTGGAGGCCAGTCCCTTGGATTCCAGTCTCAGCTCCGTCACTTGCTCCCTGAGAGAGCTTGGGTGTGCTGCTTTGCTCTCTGTGCCTTAGGTCTCCCACCTATAAAAGGGGTTGATAACAAGAATCGTCTCATTGGGTTACCATGGAGCTTCCATGAGCTAATACATATAAAGTGCTCAGGACACTACCTGGCACACAGATAAGCACTCAATTAATGGCAGCTACTATCATTGTTCTTCCGCTGACCTCCTGCAACCAATTCTTCATGGGATGTGCTGTCCAGGTGAGCGCCATGGCCAAATAGGAAGGCACTGACATTCATGGTGCCCTATTGCATGCCAGATCCTTGTGATAGGGGTCAAGACACACTACCCCAAAATAGGGCACCTTGGCACATTGAAGGAATTGGAGAAACAGCATGTGCAGGAAGGTTTCTCTGACCTTTCCCTGCCCTTCTGCTTTGAAGCAGGCCCTAAAACCTAGGAAAGGTTTTCTAACCTTCCCCTGAAGCAGAGCATAAGACCCTCCAGTGAGAACAACCTCCCTATATCTGGAAAAATGGAGCATCTTATCTGGGAAGATACAGGGACTCAGAGAGGAATGTGAACAAGCAGGCCTCGCTGAGCTCCCCCCAGCTTACATACTCCTGCTTTTTGTCTTATCTCATTTCTCCGTGACTCTCCATTCTTCATCAAGCCCACTATAAAACATACTCAGGGAGACCTGTTTCTTCAGGTCTTCATTTCCATATGAAGGCTCATATGTCACCTAAAACTTATAGTAAATACATGTGCATGCTTTTCTCTCATTAATCTGTCTTCTGTTACAGGGGCCTCAGCTGATGAAGCTAAGATGAGTAGAAGGAAGAGAAATGTTTCCTCCCCGACACTGGGCCCAGCACCTTAGTTTCCACGACTGAGGACAGGCATCATTACCTCCGTCATAAAAAGAGAAATGAGGTTGAAACGGGTGCAATAACCTGCCTGTTTCAACCGGCAAGTTGTCCCAGAGAGAATGAGAAGGGCATACACTCAGCCTGAGTAAGGGAGGAGAGGTCATGGAAGACCTGTTTTCAAAGGTCTTGGCAGCCTTTGGAGAAACCATTAATAACAGCTCAGCACCTGGGGTTGGAGACACTGAGCGCTGTGACCACCCCTGAGCCTAAGGGGCGAGAGAAGGGAGTGGCTGATGGAACCTGATAGGAGCTGTGCTCTTCGTAGAGGGACACAGCCAATCTGTCAGCATAGGGAGAGGGTGGAATGAAGGGTGTGCTGCTGAGACCCCAGCACTGCCACCCTGCCCTCACTCATCCACCACTGCAGGCTTCTCTCAAGGCTTCTCCTGGGCAGAACAAAGCATAACACAGAAGCTCAGTCCATGAGCACCAGCAGTGCAGGGCCCAGAGCGGAATGGAGAGGGTGGGGCATGGATTTGGAGGGGCCTAAGGAGACAACGCCATCCAGAGTCCAAAGAGACAGCAAAGGACGGCAGAGCTGGGACTGGAGCACACAGCCCTCCATACGCCTACACAAGGTCCCATCTTCTTCCTCCATGGGATATGGTCAAGAGCAAAGCCACTGAGTTCCCAGTTTGAGGACAAATTCGAGGACAAGAATAGGAGGTGCCTGATTGCCCATGCCTTGCCACTGGCAGCAATCAACTTCCTCATGTTGCTATTACCATAACAATTACAATGAATGACTAAGGACTCCATAGGCGCCCACACAGAGCCTGCACCCAGGCACTGCCCTAGGAACTCTGCCTTCTCCTGTACATTTTTCTCAACAACCATGCCATGCAGGCATTTGCTTCCATTTGCAGATGAGGAATCTGTGGTTCAAAGGGTCTAAGTAACTTCCATCCACCTGACATGGCAAACAGAGAGCAGGAAGGGCCTGGGGACCAGGCTGTTGGGCTCCACAGCCTGTTCTCTTTCCTCCAGATCTAGAAAGTGAACCAAGGATGATTACCTTTAACGGCAGAAAGGAGAGCTGATGTCTCAACCTGGGCACTAAGCTCCGTGCCCCAGCCATGTCTAGTTCTTCGGTATTTCTGTCCTGGTCTTCTGCGTGTGACAACAAACTTCCCTGGCACCCAAAGCTCAGGATGTCTGTAGAGGAGACCCCAGAATTGGCTGTGCTATTCTTTCCTTCATTTGGGGTATTTCTGCAAACACCTATAAAAACAGGCCAAGAAAAAGTCAACAGCTTAAAAACGCTGGCTTCTAGGTGGCATCCCTATGTGAGCACAGAGTTTTCCTCCAATGACAGAGAGGTCTTTCATAGCTGCTTAGGAACAATGTGAATTTAGCTCCTCCTGAAAGATGTTGCATTTAGATTAGAGAAAGGGAAGATTCTACATGTGATTTAGAAACCTAGATAGAGCTTAAGTGACCCAACTATGAATGCACAGGCTCAAAATAAGTTCATAACGCCAGCTTTCCCTTATTAAGCTCTGGCCATGTGATGGGCACCTTAGATGTACAAATGCGTAGGAAGATATAAACATCTTCCCATCTTCTCAGCAGACCCACCAGGAAGGTGTAATCCAGTTCAAACATGAGAAAACAGAGTCAAAACGATTAAGTATCTTGCCCCAAATCCTACAGCCAGCATGTGGGCAGTGTCTTAAACCCTGCCTCTCCTGGAGACCTCACGGAGCACATCTGCAATCACCATGTGATCCAAAAACCAACATATCAGGTCCTTTTGGGAGACTTGGTAATAACCAGACTGCAGACCCCTGTGAGCAAAGGCTGGGAACACTGATTCCTGCTTACCTGTGTCTGACTCTTGACCTGGCATAGAACAAAGAAAAGAACATGAGGTTGTGAATCAATAGAAAAACTTTGGGCAAGGTACTTAACATATCTGAACCTCAATTTTTCTGTATCTAAAGTAGAGATAATATCAATAGTATTGTAGAATTGATGAGGCTTAGAGATTATGTAGAGAGAAAATATTTTACATATGAAAAGAAAGATAAAAATATATATGTATATATGAGAGAATATATATTCCCTCACATATAAATATATATATATATATATATATATATATATATATATATGGCTCTCATACACACACTCACACACACATGCACGTACACAAAGCTTAGTACATGGTAGACCCTCAATAAATGTGTCTACTGTTAATATGCTATTATTAGCTGCTCAACAAATATATGTGGGAGGAATGTATAATAGTTAGATTTTCTTTAGACCTGGATACAAGTAGATTTACTACTTTTGATATACTCATTAACACTCAGGGGAGTGCCCAAACTCACATGCTGAATGAATTCAATTTGAATAAATTTGATTTAATGACTTGAAGTTCTTCATATCTAAAGGTATCCAGCAGGGAGTGGCGGGGCCACTGTTTCATAATGCTATACTTCTGGCCATTTCATTCACATATTCTGCCATCATTGTCCTTCTGGCAGTGTCATAAGCATTGGCTCATTCTCTTCCACATCCTCCATGAGAGGTGAAGATGGGACTTATGATCGAATTGAAAAGTCAAGCCATGCTGCAACTGGTGTCCTGCCTAGTAGACATATGAGCTGCAAGACCTTCTTTAGGTAACTAAAACTCAATTTATATTGTAGACCATGACAGATGCTCATGATGAGCATTTTATCTGTCTGATCCTGATCTCCAATCTAGCCCAGCTGCCTTAACAGCAGCCCAACCAAATAGAAGAAAGTCATGGTAGTCAAGTCTCTGCCACAAAGACCCAGCCAGCATCACCATGGAGATGTCTTCCACTGGCAGTGGCCAGCTGCATGAGGAAACCCCACCATGATGAAGGCGGCATTGCCAACAGGTGGCTGGGGCCCCACAGTGAAAGGACATTTTATTCCCAGCCATTGTGGGAAACCCATTGTCTGGAATTCTAATGTGAGGTTGTGGTTTGAGAATAGTAGACCTCGAGTGCTGCTTTTTGACAACCCCCATCACAGCAGGCCATCCTTGGACTATGCTGAATTGTGATTCAGTCACCTGCATTGTGTTTCCTGACAATACATGGGAGGGTTTGACTGCTCCCGTCAGTGGAGGGTATGGAAGAAAACACAGGGATTGCTGAACCACTGCAGAAAGGAGAGCAGTGGTGCTGGGAAATCTGACAGAGACAGCAAGCCAGAGACTGGCACTGGAGATGTGCTGAGGCCAGCCCCTGGGAAGGCTCCAACCATGGGATGAAGGGTGTGTGGCTGGAACCGCAGCATGGCCACCTTCCACCTTCCATGGCTTCTGGACGTGGGAGCTGCATGGTATTGTGTACATGTCCAAGAGTAAGAGAGTGCACATGGTGTTCAGAAGGCAAGGCAAATGCAGTGCCTGCATTTAGGACCTAGAAAATGCTGGCTGGTATGACGGGAAGTCCTGCTGTATATAAGGGGAAACTGCAATGCTCGTGGAGTGTGAAGAAGCAATCGTGAGCCTGAATTTGCAGGAAGTCTGCTGTTAATGCACAGGATTACTCACCAAAAAGCAGCAGTGGTCCCAGGAAACTAGGGAAAAGGGATGTTAGCCTCCCCCATTACGTCCTCCAAGCTCCTCAAAATTGCTCCCAACAAAAATAACAATATTATCCTTTGATATAGGCAGTTGTTGCTCTCTCATTCTTATCCAAAGGATGAAGAAAAGCATCATTTAAAAAATGCTTTACTCTGGGGGAAGATGGCCAAAAGGAAGCTTATCCGAAGTGCAGCTACCACTGAGTGAGAAAGAACCAGAGCGACATCTGCGCCTCTGAGCCAGGTACTGGTTTTATTTTAAAGGGACTAGTTGAACAACTGGATTAACCCCCAAAAAAAGGCAGCAAAAGCAGCCCAAAGGCATCCAGCCAAAGCAGGGCGGGACACTGCCCCACCTGGAAAGTGTATCAGGCACGGAGGATCTGGGGGCATCACCTCCTCGGTTCTCGGAATCAGATACAGCAATTCACTCTGAGACTTTGGCACTACACAGACCAGGAAAACACTGCCTTGCAAAGAACCACGCGGAGTCGCAGACCTGGGCAACGGCCCAGGCCTGCAGCCCCAGACAGACCAGTGCCTTGTTAGCACAGACCAGGGTGGAGATTTGGACTAATACCGAGAAAGCTTGTGAAAAGGAACTGCCCATCCCACAGAAGGGAGAGTTGAAAGTGGGGAAGGGGATACGACCAGACAGTCCCCTCCCCCACAAGATCCAGCAACTGGAGTCCCTCTCCCAGGAGAGTTTCACAGTTAACACATTCTCCACCTGAGAACAGTAGGCTCTGCAGAGGGAAAGAGCCTGCTATTGGGAAGGCTGGGCTAACCCCACCAGTACAGAAACCAGGTGAAGAATAAACAGCAGCCTAGCTGAGACTGAGGCAGCCCAGCAGCGCCTCCATGGGCAGACAATGGACAGACTGTCTTAAGTGGCACACTGACAACAGCATTTAAAAAAAAAAAAAAAGCCTCATGCAGGAGAAATAACCCCAATTTTAACAGAAAGGACGTCCACTCAGAGAAGATGGGAAGAAACCAGCGCAAAAAGGATGAAAACATCAAAGTCCAGAATGTCTCTCCTCCCCAGAGAGATCACAACGACTCACCAGCATGGCAACAAAACAGGTCAGAAAACGACTTTCACGAACTGACAGAAGCAGGCTTCAGAAGATGGGTAATAAACTTCTCTGAGCTAAAAGAACATGTTTTAACCCAATGCAAAGAAACTAAGAACCTTAAAAAAAGGTTAG
>CAUYLG010054854.1:0-40535 GCA_963573385.1 Cacajao melanocephalus
CAAAAAAAAAAAAATTTTTTAAAACAATTTTTTTTTTTATTTTTATAATGCCAATTTTTTTTTTTTTTTTTTTTTTTTTTTTTGAGACAGAGTCTCACTCTGTCACCCAGGCTCAAGTGCAATGGTGCGATTTCAGCTCACTGCAACCTCTGCCTCCCAGGTTCAACTGATTCTCCCTGCCTTAGCATCTCAAATAGCTGGGATTACAGGCGCCTGCCACCATGCCCTGCTAATTTTTGTATTTTTAGTAGAGATAGGTTTTGCCATGTTGGCCAGGCTGGTCTCGAACTCCTGACCTCAGATGATCTGCCTGCCTTGGCCTCCCAAAGTGCTGGGATTACAGGCGTGAGCCACCATGCCTGGCCCATGATGACCTTTTATCCCTTAATACCTAAGTGCATATTTCCTAAGAACAAGGATATTCTCTTACTAATTTAAGTACAGTTATCAAATTCAAGAAATTTAACATTGACACAATAATTTACTATTCCTATTCCAATTTTGTCAATGAACTTTTATTGTTTGTTTATTTTCTCCCCTTCAGCCAAGGATCACAAATTACATTTAGTTGTCACATTTCTTTAGTCTTCTTTAATCTGGGACAGTTGTTTAGCCTCTCTTTATCCTTCATGACATTAGCATTAAAAAAATTTTTTTTTAAATTTTTCAGCCAATGGTTTATGCCCATAATTGTAGCACTTTTGGGAGGCCAAGGCAGGAGGGTCTCTTGAGGCCAGGAGTTTGAGACCAGCCTTGCCAACATAGTGAGAACTCATTGCTTCAAAACATAAAAAAAAATTAGCTGAACATGGTGGCATGTGCCTGTAGTCCCAGCTACTCAAGAGGCTGAGGTGGGAAGATTGCTTGAGCCCAGGAGTTTGAGGCTGCAGTGAGCTATGATTGTGCCACTGCACTCCAGCCTGGGTGATTAAGAAAACAAACAAACAAACAAATAAAAAACATTTTTTTAAAAACACCACTGTTTTTTTTCTAGAGTTACGGAGTTATCTGTAACTCTGTAACTGCTTGCAGAGTCCGGTGGTGGGATCGTAGCTTACTGCAGCCTAGAACTCCTAGCCTCAACTGGTCCTCCTGCCTTGGTCTTCCAAAGTGATGGAATTATAGGCATGAGCCACCACAGTCAGCTGACACTGACATTTTTTTTATGACTACAGACCAGTTCATCTCTGTGTTCTTTCTTTTTTAAAAAAATTGATCCATAATAATTGTACTTATTTATTGGTTACCTGTGACATTTTTATACATGCATACAGTATGTAATGATCACATCAGAGTATTTAGGATATCCATCACCTCAAACATTTGTCATTTCTTTGTATTGCTAACATTTCAAATCTTCTCTTATAGCTATTTGGAAGTATACAGCAAATTATTGTTAACTTTAGTCACCCTCATTTATTTCTTTCTTTCAACAATATTTCTCATTTTGGGTTTGTCTGATGTGTCCTCATAATTAGATTCAGGTGGTGTGTGTCTGGCGTGAATCTATAATACATACCACTATTGATATAGTGTCCTCAGGTTATCACAACTGCAGGTGCTATTCATTGGTGATACTAATTTTGATCATCTGGTCAAGTGTTAATCTAACTTACTATATAGATGTTATTTCCCCTTGCAACTAATAAGCAATCTGTAGGGAAACACTTGAAGATAATATTCCTCTTTAAACTTTCCGTCTAAAACCTAACACACATTGATGATTCTTGCCTGAACCAATTTCTGGTTGCACTAATGGTGAAATTGGAGTGGTTGCTTAAAAATACTTGTTCTTAGGTGGACACAAACTGTCTTTCTAGCTTGCTTCTGTTTGTTTCTCTTTCTAGTAGAAACGTAATTGCGTGCCCTAAAGATCTACATTTTTTAATGTCCAAATCTAGTAACTTAAAAAGAGTTGAAAATTGGAAAAAGGTTTGGCTCAATGAGGCTTGACTTGGAGCTTGGTAATTTCCTAGAATGTGACCACATCACCCAGTGGAATTTGTTCTCCACTCAACCAACAGCATAAATGCTTTTTCTCTAAGCCAGACTGACAACAGCCCTGTGAAGTGGATTCTTTTTTTTAAAATTTACTCCCTCTTTTAATAAGTGGGATTTCCTATGAATGCATCATCATATTTCAGCTTTTATTCTCAAATCTATTTTAATAACTTGATTCATTTTATTAAGAACTTCCACTTAAGCTTTAACAAAATCCATAAAGTTTGGAAATGCCCATTATCCAGGAGTGTTAAGAGAAAAAGGTTAGAAGAAATGTTTTCCTATTCTCCTTTTCTGTCATTCTTTTCTTTCCTTCCCTCTTATTTTTATGCATTTTTCCTTGTGCCTTTCCTTTCATTCCTTTGAAGCATGATTAGGATGCATGACCGAGCCTCCAAAAGCTGAGAGAAAAAGTAGTATTGCTTCTTGAGACTCAGGTTTTTACTGTTATTACTGTGGAGAATAGGCCAATGATATGATAATTATGACCATTACTAATAAGTGCCTTATCAGCTATCAGTTGTGTTTTGTTGAGGGAAACTTGCCCTCAAAAAAGTGGCTTATGCCTGTAATCACCAGCACTTTGGGAGGCTGAGGCAAGAGGATTGCTTCAGCTCAGGAGTTCGAAACCAGCCTAACTAGTGAGTCCTCATCTCTACTAAATTAAAAAAAAAAAATAGCCAGGCATGGTGGTGCACACCAGTATTCCCAGCTGTTTGAGAGGCCGAGGCAGGAGGATCTCTTGAGCCCTGGAGATCAAGGCTGTAGTGGGTAATAATTGTACCACTGCACTCTAGCCTGGGTGGAAGAGGAGTCCTTGTCTTTAAAAAAAAAAAAAAAAAAAAAAAGAGAGAGAGAGATTGAGAGAGATAAGCAGAGACAGAAAAGAAAACAACTAGAGAGTCAGAAAGAGGAAAGGGGCAGAAGTAAAGAACTTGGGGATGGGGAAGCAAGGGTAGGAGAGAAGGATCAAGAATACAGAACTACTAAAATTGGAAAATGGGAGTCAGCTCTAACATTTACCTTTACCCAGTCCAGTGTGTGGATTTTCCCCTTTGAGTAGAGTATGCTGTGAGATAGGATGAGGTGGGGTGAATGAAATTGTCCCATCTTGACTCCTTGGATTTGTCTACCTAGAACTGAAGGTTTTACCCTGTAATGTTACTTGATAGCCTGATCCTAGTGGGTTGGGTTGGAAGAGGCTATTAAATGATGTTTTTTGGCTTGCTAGCATTAACAGTTATTTTTAACCTCCCATTTCAATCTCTTCATTGTTCAGGTTTCTCCGCTGGCTACCATGAGAGCAGTCAAAATTAGCAACTATATAAAATGAAGTACCTCTTGTCTCCCCAGTCACTTCCAAAATAAACAGGGAGTAATACTGTCCATATTTTGTCTCACTTTACTCTGAAGACTAGCAATAGAGGAAGCATGGATTAGTGTGTAGTGATTTCTAGGCTCTGCCCTCTGGACAGATTCCCCTCTGAGTGCTCCAGTTGAGTGACAGGACCATGTGGCAGGAGTGCAGCTGGAAGTATATCATCGGCAGATTTGGGTTGGGTAAATATAGCAGGAGCAGGATGTCAGTGTGGGAGATGGATTGTTCTGGGAAAGGAAGTGTTGTCTTTCGTCTGAGAAACAATTTCCTGCACTTCTGGGACTTTTGCTTTCTTCTTCTTCTTTTTTTTTTTTTTCCAGGGCAGAGCAGAAGTTGGCAGGGGATGGGTACACTTGCTGAATTCTGTCTCTGGGTGTCTGTGTGTTTCTACATTTGAAGTTGGGAGTAGTAGAGATCAGATCTGTTTCAGCAGTTAGGAAATGGACCCAGTAAATTATCAGCAGTTAGGAAATGGACCCAATAAATGATCATATCCATGCCTTATATTTCACTTTTTGAAGTTTTAAATTAAAGCACATATCTGTGCTTTTTGAAGTTTTAAATTAAGCACTCTTTTTAAAAAGTAACTGTACTTTTAGCGAAATAGTCAGGTTGAGAGGCAAAAATAATTACATAAAGAAAATCAGCTCTATTGCAAGTCAGACATGAGGCACCAGCTGGCAGGAAACAGCTGGGATATTTCTGGGGGCTAGACTCTTCCACACCAGTACTTAACTCTTCAAGTGATCTTTGTTATCTGAGCTACTTAAGATAGCTACCTACTTACCAACTATCTGCATAAAAAACTAAATCTACTAAATTATGTGATATTTTACAATTGATTAGAACTTTACAGTTTTTCATTATAGCCTTTTAATTTTGGAATCTATAAAGCACATAACTTATAATCTATAATTTATATTTATATAAATTATATTATAACGTAGATTCTAAAATATATATAATCTATAATGGGTTATTTCTGTAAGCATATTATATTTATAGAAAAGTTGTAAAGAAGTTACCATCTATCCCATGCCCAGTTTCCCGTATTAACATCTTATATTAGTATGACACATTTGTCACAATTAGTGAACAAATATTGATTCATCATTAAAGCCCATACATTATTCAGATTTCATTAGGTTTTTACCTAATGGCCTTTTTCTGTTCAAAGATTCCATCTAGGATACCACATTACATTTAGTCGTCACATCTTGTTAGGTTCCACTTGGCTGTGACAGTTTGCCTGTATTCTTTTCAAGTTTCACAAAAACCCACAAAGTAGACTGTGCCTTTATTAGTATTCTCCTTTTTGCAGATAAAACTCAGGTTCCAGAAAGATTAACTAACATGTTCAAGGTCACACAATAAAAGCTTCTTTTAAAGTGTGATTATGATTTGGAAAAAGGCAGAGAGGTTATTTGCTTTTCATGTGAATAAAGGCAGACATATAGCTAACCTTTAGGTGGGCCATTTGCGGAAGAGGAACAAGAGACAGAGGTGAATCTAGCTGTTCCTAAACTCGTCTATCTTACTGGAGACAAATTAACATTACTATTTTAATCACAATTAAAATCACAATTTGAGGAAAACCCCTTTCTCTTTGATTCTGTTATGTCCACCAAAGGAACTGATGGCAGAAAATTCTGAGTTAGCCTTGTTCTCTGGCAACAGACTTCAGGCTGCTTACTGGTCCCTGTTGTTGGATACTAGGTTCAATAGGAAGGTCTGCTGAGAGCATAGCATGCATACAAATACCACTAGCCTATTTTCAGCACGTGTGGAGGTAACTGTTTGGGAATAGGGACATGAGTTTTTAAATTTCGGTGTCTAATAGGGCAGGCTGAAGTTCTGGCTTGGAGTTAAGAGATTCACTGAACTGCAGTGCTAAGAGAGAAAAATTAAGAATTCAATAAGACATGGTAGTTACTGACTCTGAATCTTCTGTCCAGAGGGATGAGTAAAGGGGAGAGGTGAGAGGAGGTAAAGTAGCATGTTACTAATGATCCTAGATACTATTAAAAGATTATCACAAGGTGGTGGAAACTATTGAGGAAACAATCAGATCTTAAGGGAAGGAGTCACTCGTCTTGCCTAGAGAAGTAATAGTAAAGTTGTACCTGGATCCTAAAAGGTAACTTTCAAAGTACTTCAACTTAAGCTGACATAGGGTAAGCAGTTTATTGATACCATTAACAACCATTTGTTAGTAGAGCCATTTTAATTAATGAGAAAGGGGATGATTCTCTGTTTATGCTTTTATTGTATATAGCTATGAGCGTAGAAGCTGGTTTGGGACCCTTCGGTGACTATTGCCCTCTTTGGTAAACTCTGAGGCTTGGGAGGGCCTGGCTTTATCTCCAAAAGGAAGCTGTGGAAATAGCAATGAGCAAAGCAAAGAGAAAGAGCTTTAGAAAATTTGCAAATATTGTCTATCTTCATGGCATCATGGAGTGGGTTTAGGATGGGGGAGAAAACATAAACCACCAATTATAGGAGTCTTTAAGGGCTTGGGTGACTGAGGCCTTCTGCTAGGAGGCTGGAAAGTTGTTGATGACAGCAAAGATGTAAAAGGTATTGAATACTAGAGGATTCACCTCATACTCTGAAAATGCTTTTACCTCAACAATTTGAAAGAGAAATGTGAAAGACAAAGTGACGATATGAAGAATGACTATTCACAGTGCTTCTACCAGTAAGTCTTGTCTGTTGGCAAGTTTTAACCTGTAGGTAGGGGAAAAACGTGGGAGGATATCTTATTCAGAATGCAAAATAGGAGACAATGAAGTTCCTGTGTTTCCAAAGAACTCTGAATTGAGCTGTGATGGAAGAGGAGGAGATTGCTTACTGTGGTCTTGTACAATGTGAAATCTTCATAAAGTCTCAATAGATGTAAGTCTCCAAGGAGGGGTTTGTAGCAGCTAAAGGAGCTAAGATTCAGTGAGCCTCCAGTGGGAATACAGAGATGCCCACTGACATTTCTGCTTTGGGGCAACCAGTTTTGGTGAGTGGAAAGCAACCAGGTATACTTCACTTTTGCAAGAATTCAAAGTGACCCTATAGTCTCTACAAAAACTATAGAGGGAGGCTGGGCATGGTGGCTGACACCTGTAATCCCAGCACTTTGGGAGGCCAAGGCAGGCAGATCACAAGGTCAAGAGTTCGAGACCAGCCTGATCAACATGGTGAGACCCTGTCTCTACTAAAAATACAAAAATTAGCTGGGCATGGTGGTGCATGGCTGTAATCCCAGCTACTCAGGAGGCTAAGGCAGGAGAATTGCTTGAGCTGGGGAGGTGGAAGTTGCAGTGAGCTGAGGTCACGCCATTGCACTCTAGCCTGGGCAACAGAGTGAGACTCTGTCTCAAAAAAAAAAAAAAAAAACTATAGAGGAGACACGACAGGCTTTAACTGGAAATCATTCATGGTTTCTTAAAAGGGAAGCACATATCCTGTTAAAGCACTTTAGAAAAATAAAGTCAAATTGGAGATAAGAGGATCTTTACTTGCATTTCCAAGAGCTTTTTAAAAAAATTAAGGTGAAATGCATGTAACATAAAGTTAACCATTTTAAAGTGAACAATATAGTGGCATTTAGTACATTCACAATGTACTCTAATTCCAAAACATTTTCATCACCCCAAAAGGAAATCTTGTACCCATTAAGCACTTGCTCCATACTTTCCCTTCCCCTCCAGCCCCTGGTAGCCATCCATTTCCATTCTGTTTCTATAAGTTTACCTATTCTGGATATTTCATATAAAGAGAATCATAAAATATGTGACCTTTTATGTCTGGCTTCTTTCTCTTAGCATAATGTTTTTGAAGTTCATCCATGCTGTAGCATGAATCAGCACTTCATTTTTTAGGACTGAGTAATATTACATGTGTGTGTGTACCACAATTTGTTCATTCATTCGTTGATGGACATTTGGACCATTTCTACCTTTTGGCAATTATGAACAGTGCTGCTAGGGACATGTGTTTACATGTATTTGAGTTCCTGTTTTCAATTCCTTTGGATATATACCTAGGAGTGGAATTGCTGGGTTATATGGTAGTTCTATGTTTAACTTTTTGAGTAACTGCCAGTTTTCTATAGCAGCTCAACCATATTACATTCCCACCAAGAATGCATGAGGGTTCCAATTTTTCCACATCCTTACCAACACTTGTTATTTTTGTTTGTTTGTTTTATTATAGCTTCAAAAGCTTTTGAGACTGTATAGGACTTTGATGATAAAGCTCCTTTCACTTCTTTTGGATCTTCTGGCATGCTTCTCTCCTGAAATAACTGGATGGCTCTTCTGGGCCAAATAAGGTATTGAGGTTTTAGCTTTCATACTAAAGGATGACTTTCTTCCAAAATTTGCAGTAAACAGCAATCACAGATCATACAGGTTCCCTAGACAGGGTCAAATTCTGACTTGCCAAAAAAAGAGTGTCAGTTACACTTTGGGTCTTGGAAATAGATGGTGGTATTTCTGGTTTCATCTGCCATCAGAATCCTGGACCAGGCAATAGGCTAGGTCTTGCTCACTATACAGGAAGCTCAATTTGCTTACAGATTACCAGATTATCTTCCTGCTTGCAGAATAACCTTCTGGGGAGGGAGTTAACTCCAATTCCTGATAAGTGACTGGCTCTTTTTAAGGTGCTATATAAACTGAATTTAGGTGTTACTTTGCCGTTACTTATAATGATATCATGTACAGGTATTAAAATGCTACTGTTCCCATCTCCTTACTGTGTGGCTGGGTGGTTTCTTATTTTGATGTTGTCTACATCAAATTATTGCGTTCCTGAGTGTTCTCTTCTTACCCTTCTCTTTTTTTTTTTTTTTTTTTTTTTTGAGACAGTGTCTCGCTCTGTCACCAGGCTGGG
This sequence comes from Cacajao melanocephalus, assembly GCA_963573385.1. Taxonomy (NCBI): domain Eukaryota; kingdom Metazoa; phylum Chordata; class Mammalia; order Primates; family Pitheciidae; genus Cacajao; species Cacajao melanocephalus. The sequence continues at coordinate 8,267 of CAUYLG010054854.1, forward strand.
GTGCAGTGGCACGATCCTGGTTCACTGCAACTTCTGTTTTCCTGTTTTAAGCAATTCTCCTGCCTCAGCCTCCCAAGTAGCTGGGACTACAGGCACGTACCACCACACCGGCTAATTTTTTGTACTTTTAGTAGAGACGGGGTTTCACCATGTTGGCCAGGATGGTCTCGATCTCTTGACCTCGTGATCCACCTACCTCGGCCTCCCAAAGTGCTGGGATTACAGGCATGAGCCACCGCAGCCGGCCCTTACCCTTCTCTTTTTTAGTCCCTCAGTTTCTACTTCTTGCATCTATATATTTTGTGATTTGTCTAATAGTAGTCACTGTGATCAATGTTTCAGTTTATTTTTCCTTTGTGAAAATTATTTTCTTGTGAAAGGTGAAGATTAGTTTCTTGTGAAAGGAGAAAACTGGTACAGAAATCTAGGACACTGGAACTTCTAGCTCTCTCGTTTATTCCAGAATTGTAGCTTTCCGACTTTTTTTCCTTGACTGTTTTCTCAAGTTTATATTTTGAGTGGTAGATGTTTCTAACTTTTAGAAAAAAATTTGTTTTGCTACTTAATATGTTTACTGTATTTCCTTGAAATATTATAAATCAGAATACATTTTAGTGTTTATTGCTGCTATTGGTTGCTTTAAAAAAAAAAGGTTGAACCTATTTTCAAAGTAAACAGAAAATTGTAGCCTCTGCTTACTATCCTCCTCTCCCCACCACAATACACACTGGTGTTGGGTTTGCAAATTCATCCTAACCATTTGATCAAAGTCAGGCTTTGAACAAGGCTTTATAGTCAGGTGTGGTGAATGACAGGTATGTCTGGATTTGGTCTTGAGAGATTTGGGGATGTAAAAGCATGAAGGTTTTTTTTCTTTCTTTCTTTCTTTCTCTTCTCCTAATGTATTGTGGTCTATAATAGGTTGAGTTGTAACATTCATTAAACCACTCCTCACATTCCCTGTTTTCAAAGCTTATCAGGATGACTTTGATTTAGTTATTTGGAACCAAAAAGGCAGTTTGTGGAGCCTGGTCTGGAGCTGTGTAGCAGCAATATATCAGAGATCAGACTTAGGTCCCCGTGGGATTATTCCTCAGGATTTATTTGCCTGGAAGTACACACAGGAGCCAAATGGTATGTATGGAAAGCTTTGCTGGAATGCAAATTGGACACATTTTGTTGGGACCTGTAGGGGATTTTCACTGCTTCATAATTTTTCAAAGGTTTGTTATACATCAGACAGTCACTGCCTCTTCTTTAAATCTTTAAATCCCCCCTCTTTTTCCTGTTGTAAAGGTCAGATTTTTTTTGACAACTGTGTGCAGGAACAAGATTTGCTAAATCCCTTCATATTTATTCATACAAATATCGGAATTCAGTGAGCATCAGTTATCCCAGCATTTAGAGGTAAGGAAAACTCAGGGAGAATCTTGTGAATCTCAGCTTAGTGCTAGGCATATATCTCTGGGGATAAATTTGCTGCCTCAACTTTAACCCCTTGACTGCTCTGATGTGAGACAACACCCTTACAGTAGCTGCCTTGTATGTGAAACCTCCCCTTAACTAACCCCCATTTATGGCTGTAGGATATGTAATATAATTACTGGGAGGGGACTGTGTTGGATTCTTCTGATGGGGCCTTTTGGACTGTGACAATCCTTAGATTAGTGTTGGAAGAGAAAGACAGTTCACTCCCTCCAGTGGACCCCCTTCTTTAGGCATATTTAGCTTTTAATGGTATCAAAGGCAATAACCACTTTTAATTTGCAGATGATTCTTTCTCACCCAGTAGATGAAATCATGGTATCAAATGGTACATTTCCCCATCAAATTTGCTTAGTTTGACATTATGTTATTATGTTATCTATTGCTGGTTAACAAATTACCCCAGCAAATTACCTCTCCCACGTGTCTGTTGCTGGATAACAAATAACCCCCAAAATGTGGCAGCTTAAAATTAAAAAAACAAAAATTCACAGTTTCTTTTCTTTTTCTTTCTTTCTTTTCTTTTCTTTTCTTTTTTTTTTTTTTTTTTTTTGACATGAGGTCTCACTGTGTTGCACAGGCTGGTCTCAAACTCCTGGGCTCAAGTGATCCTCCCACCTTGGCCTCCCAAAGTGGTGCTGGGATTACAGGCATGAGCCACTGCACCTGGCCTATTTCACACAGTTTCTAAGGGTCAGGAATCTGGGAGCTGCTTAGCTAGTGGTTCTGGCTTAGGGTCTCTCAAGATGTCAGCCAGGGCAGCACTCATTTGAAGGTCTGGGCTGGAAGATCCATTTCTAAGTTCATTCATGTGGTTGTTGGCCAGAGGCCTCAGTTCCTTGCAATGTGGGCCTCGCAGTAGGACTGCTTACAACATGGAAACTAGCTTCTCCCTAGGTGAATGATCCAAGAGAGACAGCAGAAGCCACACTTTCTTTTCTGACCCAACCTCAGAAGTAATATACCATCACTCCTGCTGTGTTATATTAGTCACATAGACCAACCCAGGTACACAAAGGTGTAATTGGGAACATCACTGGGAGTCCTCTTGGAGGCTGGCCTTGCAGGAAGTTAAATGGAAACTTCTGGATGTTCACTGGGACTTAAAGATTGATTTTTTTTTTTAGTCTGAAAAATTCTGTTCTTCCCAATCAGCCTTCTCTCCCTGTCTTCTCCCAAACCTTTATGTCTCTGAAATTGTCCAGTATGTATATGGCAAATATGTACGTGAATACTGCTTTAACATGTTAATCTTGTTCTCTTCCATTGCTATCTCAGCCATAAGCACTAATAGAAACTTTCCGTTTTTCTAAAACAAGCCAGTAAGCCTGATCGATCTACCTCCTTGACTCCTCTTTTGCTGGGACATCCATGGTAGCTGGACAAAGGAGCCTTCTGCTCATGAGAACACTTCAGTTGGATTCAGATAATCCTTTGTGCTTCCTCCACCTGTTTACCACTGATTCTCTAAAATTTGGTGCAAATGAACTAGACTGATTAGAGTTATAGTGTTACCATGGTTTTTTTAGACTGAGATACATAATGATATGAGCTCTTTTTGGATTCTATCCAGGATCCTCAAAATGAAGATAAAGACCTAATGATCAAGAGCGATTTAAAAACTAAATTACTTTTCTGTCACTGGATTCATTTGGTCCTTTGTATACCAGTCAGATAAGAGCCTTAGGAGTTGGCTGTGTGTGGTGGCTCATGCCTGTAATCGTAGCATTTTGGGAGGCCGAGGCGGGCGGATTACTTGAGGCCAGGAGTTCAAGACCAGCCTGACCAACACAGTGAAACCCCATTTCTACTGAAAATATAAAAGAATTATCTGGATGTGGTGGCATACACCTGTAATCCCAGCTACTTGGAAGGCTGAGGCATGAGAATCACCTGAACCCAGGGGGAGGTGGTTATAGTGAGCTAAGGTCATGCCACTGCACTCCAGTCTGGGTGACAGATTGAGACTCTGTCTCAAAAAAAAAACAAAACAAAAACAAAAAACACCCTAGGAGTTATTTACTACTCTTCACCTTTCTAGGACAAGCAAGTCTATAGCCATAGTGACGAGGAATGCACAGGTAGGCCCTAAATCTAACCAGGGACACTGTCCTGCCTCTGTGATTGGTAATCATTTCAGCTATACAGTTTCATTGATGTCTTTCCCTCCTTGGTACATACCTAACTCTATACCTGATAATAGAAATCCTTGTGAGAATGTACTTATCCAGCTCTTGGTGACAAGAAGTGGGTGGAAGGGTGGGGCAGGGAACAAGGGTGAGGTTGTTAAAATGGAGAATCAGTTTACTCTTTCAAAAATTCTGGAAACCATTACATGGTGGCATGTGCCTCTAATCCCAGCTACAGGCTAAGGCAAGAGGATCATTTGAACCCAGGTATTTGAGACTAGCCTGAGCAACATAGTGAGGCGCTGTCTCAAAACAAAAATTCTAGAGCATCTTTGGCTTCCTAGGAAATAGCCTAAGGCTATAAATAAACCCTGGCCTCATATTCCTGTTGTCATTGACTGGCCTAGTAAAGAATTCGTAACTGAGAATATCATTTGGGTGATTTTTTGATTTAGGCTTTATAGAATCAGAGAGGTTGCAAAATTGTGTTTAACTAACTCTATAGAAGACTATAAATAAAAGTAACAAAGCGTGCAAACAAGAACAAAACCTTTGTACCATAAAATCACTATTTAGGCCAGGTGTGGTGGCTTATGCCTATAATTCCAGCGCTTTGAGAGGCCTAGATGGGAGGATTGCTTGAGCACAGGAGTTCAAGACCAGCCTGGGCAACATAGTGGGACGCCGTCTCTACAAAAAAAAAAATTTAAATTAGTTGGGCGTGGTGGCAAGTGCCTGTAGTCCCAGCTACTCGGGAGGCTGTGACAGGAGGATTGCTTGAGCCCAGGTGATCAAGGCTACAAGTGAGCCATAATCATGCCACTGCATTCCAGCCTGGGCAACAGAGTAAGACCATCTCAAAAAAAAACACAAAAATCACTACTTACCTTTTCTAACCCTTATTATTATGTAAACATAATATAATAGTTTAATCAGTATGCCATATTATTTTTTGTTCCTTTCATTAATTTAGCATGATTTAATATATATATTTAAAGATGGGGTTTCACCATGATGGGCAGGCTGGTCTTGAACTCCTGACCTCAGGTGATCCACCCACCTCGGCCTCCCAAAGTGCTGGGATTACAGGCGTGAGCCACTGTGCCCCGCCACCTAAAAATATATTTTTATAGTCACCGTAGAACCTTAGTGAAACTGGCTCAGGATACTGTTCAGTGGGGCCAGAAGTTCTTAGCATGATTTTCATACAGAATTTTCCATGCATTTACCTATGTATTTATCATCTTTAATGACAATATAAAAATACATTGAACCAGAATGCCATAGATTAACTATCCTTTTTAAAATTTTGATTCATTATATGTAGTACAACCTTATCTCTGTATTGATAACATTGTTTTTCTTTTTTATATTTTTTAATTTTAATTTCATTTAAATTTTCAGATAGGGTCTCTGTTGCCCAGGCTGGAGTGCAGTAGTACGATCACAGCTCACTACAGCCTTGACCTCCTGGGCTTAGGTGATCCTCCATCTTAGCCTCCCTGAGTAGCTGGGACTACAGGTATGCACCACCATGCCTGGCTGATTTTTATATATTAATATTTTTTAGAGATAGGTTTTTGCCATCTTGCCCAGACTGGTCTCGAGCTCCTGGGCTAAAGCAGTCCACTTGCCTCAGCCTCCCAAAGTGTTGGGATTACAGGCATGAGCCACCGCACCCAGCATGCTTTTCTTTTTAATTATTTTCTCAAAGCAATAGTCCCATTAGTAGAGTGGGTATTGTAGTGACGCTACATCCTGTATTGTTTCTAACTTCTCTTTAATTTTGCTAATTTAATTGACAAGATAATGCTTATATAATTTGTTTCACATTTCTTTAATTACTAGCATTTTCTCAAGTGTTTTACTGTTTGGGGTTTTTCCTACTGAATTATCTGTTCTTATCTCTTGCCCTCTTATTTTACACAAGTCGGATAGGAACCTTTCAGATTTGTATCACGTGTATCAGGTTCTTTCATATCTGGATAGTGCTTTTTAAATTGCCAGTCCCTCTTTTTTTTTTTTTTTTTTTTTTCCCTTTACTATGAGCTATTCACTGCTTGTTTGTTTGTTTGAAATAATACCCAGACTGGTCTGAGACTATGGACTATTTCAAACCTAGATAGGTGGGGGTATTTTTTATCCTTACAGAGAAGTACATATGAATCAACTAGTTTATTTGCATCTGAAGTGTAGAAACAAGAGGTCCTGGCTGAACTTTTGACATGGGAGTGTGCATGGGAGCAGTGTGTGTGTGGAGAGCAGGCTATCCAAGATACAAGGAGGGAAGATGAGGACAAGGCTGACACCAGACCTATAAATACCCTAAAGTTTAGCTTTGTACTTTGAAATAGGAATTAGGTCACTTTTATTGTCTTCCTCATACTTTTTACTGGTTGGCCATGGAGAAAAGGCATTAGGACTTTTGGAGAAAATCTTACTGTTTTCAGCTCTCAGAAAAGTGGAAAGTGCTGATATTGGTCAACTCTTCCTCTTGTTTTCTCAATTCTGTTAGGCTGAGGTGACCAAATGGAAAGTGTAGGAGTGGAGACTTGATATTTGGCTTCCTAAGTAAGAAGTGGAATCTGAACAGTGAAAGGCCTTGCCTGTATCCCTTTGCTGTGGCACTATGCCTTGGACAGATGGACGGGGAGCTAGCTACCCAGCATCTGTCATTCACCTTACCATTGACAAAGGTTCTCTTTTACCTTTATCATGGGCTGCTGTGTCCAGTCATTCTAACTGGGCTTTCTGCAGAGGGGCCCAGATGCCTAGAACTTTTTCAACGGTTCTAGTTTCTAGTATTCTCTTTGGGCTTTTTATTTTCTTCTCTAAAATAAGAAAATTCTGGAATGCCTGGGACAAACAGAAAAGAAAAAAAAATTAAAAATGATAAAGGAACATAAAAATAAGAAAATTGGACGAAACGATCTCTCATGTATGGTGTATGTATGTATTTGTTAATTAAAGACCAAGCCTTGCTCTGGATGCCCAGGCTGGAGTGAGTGGCACAGTCATGTAATAGTTCACTACAGCCTTGAACTGCTGGGTTCAAGCAATTCTGCCTCAGCCTCTCTAGTAGCTGGGCTACAGGTCTGTTCCACCATTCAATGATACTTTATTTTTTCGTAGTTTTAGAGATCTGGGTCTCACTATGTTGCCCAGGCTGGCCTTGAACTCCTGCCTCAAGTGTTCTTCTCAGCTTGGTCTCCCCAAGTGCTGGGATTACAGGCATGAGCCACTGTGCCTGGCCCAAATGATCTCTAAGTCCCTAAAGTCCTAAGATTTTTTGGAGTTTGATGTCTTCCCACACAAGTTTGGAAATACTTTCAGAGGGATTCTATTCCATATGAATGTCATTATAATTTTAATGAAAAGTTTGATGTTACAATATTATAGAAGATATTTTAAAGAAGTAAATATACACAATCTTCTGTGCATTTTGAGATAGTCTAACTTTACAATTTTCCTTTGTCTTTCCATTGTCCCGTTAAGTCAGTTTTCAGATAAACTGCTGCAGACTTGTTATGTAAGCTTCTATTGGGCACTTAGTTTCAAATGACTGTTTCAAAAATCTTTGTATTGCTTTAAATTTTCAATAATTCTTAAAAATAAAGTAATATTGCGTGAATGTCAAAAGAACCTCTTCTATTTTCATTTAAAAATCTTAATCATTGGCTAGGTGCGGTGGCTCATGCCTGTAATCCCAGCACTTTGGGAGGCCCAGGGGGGTGGATCACCTGAAGTCAGGAGTTCGAGACCAGCCTGACCTACATGGTGAAACCTCGTCTTAAAAAAAAAAAATTTAATCATTAAAATATATTACAGTGAGCCGGGCGCAGTGGCTCATGCCTGTAATTCCAGCACTTTGGAAGGCTGAGGTAGGTGGATCACCTGAGGTCAGGAGTTCAAGACTAGCCTTGCTAACACGGTGAAACCCTGTCTCTACTAAAAATACAAAAAATTAGCTGGGTGTGGTAGCACGCACCTGTAGTCCCAGCTACTCAGGATGCTGAAGTGGGAGAATTGCTTGAACCCGGCAGGCAGATGTTGCAGTGAACCGAGATTGTGCCACTGCACTATAGCCTGGGCAACAGAGTGAGACTCCATGTCAAAAAAAAAATATATATATATATATGTGTGTGTGTGTGTGTGTGTGTGTGTGTATTATAGTGTCTGTATTAATTTATCTGAAGATGCATCAGTGTATAGTCATGTGCTGCGTAACAACATTTCAGTCCACAGTGGACCCCATACATGATAGTGGACCCATAAGATTATGATGGAGGTAAAAAAATTCCTATCACAACTAAAAAAAAAAAATTCCTATCATTTAGTGATGTTGTAGCCATCATAATGTCATAGTGTAACATATCACTCATGTGGATGTGGTGATGCTGTTGTAAACAAACCCAGGCTGGCAGTCATATAAAAGCATAGCACATATAATTATATACAGTACAAAATACTTGATAATAAATGACCATTACTAGTTTATATATTTAATATATATCATTGTTTTAGAGTATACTCCTTCTACTTATCAAGAAAAAGAGTTAACTGTAAAATGGCTTCAGGCAGGTCTTTCAGGAGGTATTCCAGAAAGCATTATTATCGTAGGAGATAACAGCTTCATGGGTATTATTGCCCTGAAGACCTTCCAGTGGGACAAGCTGTGGAGGTGGAAACCGGTGATACTGATGATCCTGACCCTCTGCAGGCCTAGGCCAATGTGCATGTGTGTGGCTTAGTTTTTAACAAAAAAGTTTTAAAAAGTAAAAAAAATTTAAACCAGAAGAAACCTTATATAATAAAGATATAAGAAAATGTTTTGTACAGCTGTGGTATGTGTGTTTTAAGCTAAGTATTATTATAAAAGTCCAAAAGCGTAAAAAAATTTAAAAGTTATGAGGGAAATTATGGTAAGCTAAGGTTAATTAATGAAGAAAGAGAAACCTTTTTAAAACTAAATTTAGTGTAGCCTAAGCATAGTGTTTATAAAGTTTACAGCAGCGTACAGCAGTGTCCAAGGACTTCACATTCATTCACTAACTCACTGACTTACCCAGAGCAACTTTGTTTTTTTTTGAGACAGAGTCTAACTCTGTTGCCCAGGCTGGAGTGCAGTGGCTCGAACTCGGCTCACTGCAACCTCAGCCACCCAGGTTCAAGTAATTCTTCTGCCTCAGCCTCCTGAGTAGCTGGGACTGCAGGTGCCCACCACCAAGCCTGGCTAATTTTTTGTATTTTTAGTAATGATGGGGTTTCACTGTGTTATCCAGGATGGTCTCGATATCCTGACCATCTGCCTGCCTCAGGCTCCCAAAGTGCTGGGTTTACAGGCATGAGCCACCATGCCTGGCCCATTTTGTATCTTTTATACAGTATTTTTACTTTCCTTTTTCTGTGTTTGGATATACACATACCATTGTGTTAAACTTGCTTACAGTGTATAGTATTCAGTACAGTAACAGGCTGTACAGGTTTGTAGCCTAAGAGAAATAGGCTGTACCATATAGCCTAGATATGTAATAGGCTATCCCATGTAGGTTTGAGTAAGCATACTCTATGATTTTTGCACAACAATGAAATCACCTAACAATGCATTTCTTAGAATGTATCTCTGTCATTAAGCAATGAATGCATATCAGTTAAGCCTCTGAGGTAGGCCTGAGGATGTGGAATAGCAGACACCAATATTTACCCTCTACATCATATCCTACTCCCAAGAGGCAGCTTCTTTCATCTCTTTTAGTAGATTCTTTTGGAATTTACTTCCATATTTCTAATTAACAAGTGTGTATTGCTGCTGCTTAGTTTTTCAGATTAAAGGATAGAGCTCCACTCATTTGTTTTGTTTCTCTGTCAATATTTACAAGAGTCAAGTTATCTTAGAACTGGAAGAGACTTTAGATCCTCCAGAGAATCAAACTCAAAAAATGTCAAGGGCTTGGCAGATAACTTAAATGAAAAGAATAGGGAGTAGTATGGACTGTGGCGTACTAGAATACTATCCCATCTAAGGACATTGAATTCAGTTTGTAACAGCACATATCAAACAGTTGCAATATATGGATCTCGTTTGGATAGCGATTTATACAACAAACTATCTTTAAAACTTTATGACAGTTATAGAAATTGAATAACTGCAAATTGAGCACTAAAATTTTTATATTAAAGCAATATTGCTCTTTTAGATGTGATGGTAGTGATACTAAGGTTAAAGATGTATGAAATGATATGAAAGGCAAGATTTGCTTCAAAACAATATGGGAGTAGGAGGGAATAATCAAAAAACAAGATAAGCCCTGAGTTGCTAATTATTCAGTCTGAGTTCAGGGTATGTGGAATTTTGTTAGTCTATTTACATAATAATTTACATGTATATAATTTTGAAAATTTTCATAACCGTTTTTTTAAAAGACTTATGTGGGTAAAACCTGGTCTCCTTAGAAGAGGAATATTAGAATGAGGAGAAAAGGAATCCAGATTAGGTGAGAACAAAGGTAGTTCTATTAACTATACTGATTAAGGGTTGCCCCAGAACCTTACTAGTATATTCTGTTTAATAAATAGGTATTTGTTATTATACATATTTATTTGTTTGGTATATTCTGTTAAGTTTATTTGTATACTCAAATAATTTTTTTTTTTTGAGATGAAGTCTTGCTCTGTCGCCCAGGCTAGAGTGCAGTGGCGCTATCTCAGCTCCCTGCAACCTCAGCTTCCCAGGTTCAAGAGATTCTCCTGCCTCAGCCTCCCGAGTAGCTGAGACTACAGACACATGCCACCATGCCTGGCTAATTTTTTTGTATTTTTAGTAGAGATAGGGTTTCCCCATGTTAGCCAGGATGGTCTCGATCTGCTGACCTCGTGATCCGCCCACCTCGGCCTTCCAAAGTGCTGGGATTGCAGGAGTGAGCCACCATGCCCAGTCATTGCTTATATTCTTAAGTAGTGGATAATAACATTCATTCCAAAATATGGTTTCAGTTCTCAATAAACTCATTTATTGCTATTTTTAAAAAAACATAGCATAATACTAAACAAAACACATGTATGGACCAGCTCAAATTTGTAAGCTGGCCTTCAGTTCATGATTCTTGAGTCTATTCTCACCAGCTTGTTTTACAGAAGAAACTAAAACATAAACTAAGGTCACATAGCTTATCAGGGGTAAAGCTAGAACTCAGGTCTGCTGATTCCCCATTCATTGCTGCTGCTTATGAAAAAAAAAAAAACTGCCCAACTGACTTAAATAAGAAAGAAGGGTTATGGTTTTGCCTGGCAATTATCTCCTGTTATCTAACCTTGACTATTTGTTTTTAGAACATAGACTTGAGATTTGGCTTCTCTCTTTTTGTAAGATTATAGGGATAAGAGATTCATCCTTAAAGTTCTGGTAGAAATCCAGGTCTAGGGATGGTTATATTTCTTTGAACGATAAAGAATTATAGGCCAGACACAGTGGCTCACACCTGTAATCCCAGCACTTTGGGAGGCCAAGGCTGACGGATCATTTGAGGCTAGAAGTTCGAGACCAGCCTGGCCAACTTAGTGAAATCTTGTCTCTACTAAAAATATAACAATTAGCTGGACCTGGTGGCATGTGCCTGTAATCCCAGCTACTTGGGAGGCTGAGGCACAAGAATCATTTGATCCTGGGAGGCAGAGGTTGCAGTGAGCCTGGATCGTGCCACTGTACTCCAGCCTGAGCAACACAGTGAGACTGTCTCAAAAAAAAAGAAAAAAAAAGGTAATTGTAGAGTTCAGGCAAGTTATAAGCATAAAACCTAAGATGAGGCAGGACTGGAAAAATGAACCCCTTGGTTCTATTTGGTCCCCAAGTGACATTTCACTGCCACTAAAAATTGCTGTCGTGTGTGGGCTTTTAACATTTATTTTAAAAATTTAACTCTTTTCTCTAAGTCCAGAGCACTAAGCAAGCAGCATAGATGTACAGACTTGCCAACTATGGGGGATGTGTTGCTAAGTAGCTGTGACTGAGCCTTTCTAAGATGCTTTGCTACAGAGTTATTACTAGATTTTGCTCTCAGGTCAAATTGGGAAATAAGGATTTGGGCAGTCTTATTTTATGTATGTTTGGTTAGCATGCTTAATTTAAAAGCCTAATAAACCTGAGCTGACTTTTGAAAAACCATTTCTATACTAGCCAAGATTCACACAGCAAACATCAGTTGAGGAGAGAAGATTTTTAGAAAGCACCAGAAGAAATTAGAATGACTCTTAATAGCTAGATTTGAATAGTCTTTCTACCATTCCAGCTTATTCTCTTCTTTTCTTTTTTACCTTTCTCCACTACTCCTGTTTGTTTATATATTTTTCCACTCAGACCAAACGGAAGCAGAAGAGAAAGAAATGATCTTACTGAATTCCTTAGGGCATAGAATTTGAGTCCTTCTGGACCTTTCCATAACTCCTTTGAAGCATACCCTGTTTTCCCAAAGAACTTGAAAATTTTATAAACTAATCACTCATTAAGTGGTACAAAACTCAGGCCTTTTATGTATTTTTTTCCTTTCACAGGCAAAAAGTTGCTAGAACAAATACTTATCACTTTGAAATTGATGCAGGTATCTGGAATGAAAGAGCTGAAACTAGTAGTTTTTTCTGTTTGTTTGTTTTGTTTTGTTTTGTTTTGTTTTGAGATGAAGTCTAGCTCCATCTCCCAGGCTGGAGTGCAGTGGCGCAATCCCAGCTCACTGCAACTGCCGCCTCCTGGGTTCAAATGATTCCCCTGCCTCAGTCTCCTGAGTAGCTGGAATTATAGGCACCCACGTCCATGCCCAACTAATTTTTGTATTTTTAGTAGAGACAGGATTTCACCGTGTTGGCCAGGCTGTTCTTGAATTCCTGAACTTGTGATCCGCCCTGGCCTCCCAAAGTGCTGGGATTACAAGTGTGAGCCACCATGCCTGGCCAAAACAAGTAGTTTTAAAAATGTATGCTAGATGTTGACTAGTAAAGGTTTTGCTGTTATCTATGCCTAGGTAATGTTCTAGACTAGATGACAAGTAGAGTCCACACCTGAGTGTTGATTTTGACTTAAACAATTTAAATAGAAAGTTAAAGCTATTGGCTAAAATTAATTGTGAGTTTATCTCTATATTTATAGATCTAGCCACATAATTTAGCATCATATTATATAATGGCATTGATTCTACTTTTAGAAAAGTGTGTCTTTTAGCTAGAATATGTACTCTTTGTAGTCAGGGACCATGTTTTCTAAATCTTTCAGAGATTAATAAATACTCACTTGTATATTTAGTATTTTGGCATTTCTTTATTGTCTCTATTCAGTTTAGGTGGTAATAATTATTGTGTGTCAGGAACTTTGTATGTATCATCTCATTTAGTTCTCCCAAGGATATTTCAAGATAATATTATACCCATTATATAGAAGAGGAAACAGAAGTTCTACAAAGTGAAGAACTTTTATAAGGTCACATACTTAGTACGTCACAGAACTGGGACTCTAAACCTAGGCCTGTTTCACTGATTATAGCTCCTACTCTTACCTCTACATCAAGATCCCTTGAGAGTTTTGGAATTGTCGCTAGAAGTCTTGACAAACTATTCTCAGCCTCATTTTTGGTAAATATGAAACTTATTTGTTCTATTGTTTCAGAAAAGCTCTTAATGTTTAAATCAGGATCATAGACTCCTGTCCTCCTCTTCTAAGACCTTAGACTAATAGGGGCAGTATAACATAGTGGTTAAGAGTGTGTATCAGTCCTAAAGCCATGCAGACTAGTTTTGAATACTGGCCTCACCTCGATGACTTTGGGCAGGTTGCTTAACCTTGCTGCACTTCAAGTGCCTTATCTATAAAATGAGGATGATATGGAATACTACTCAGCAATAAGAAGGAACTGTTGATGCATGCAATAACTTGGGTGGATCTCAAAGTCATTCTTCTGAGTGACTGATTCCAGTTATGTAGCACTCTGGAAAAGGCCAAACTGTGGCGACAAGGAACATGCATGAGTGCCAGGGGTTAGAAGTGGGAAAAGGGTGTGACTACCATGGGTTAGTATGAGGTAATTTTTACAGAGATGAAACTGTTCTGTATCCTCATTGTGGTAGTGGTTACATGAGTCAGTACATGTGTTAAAACTCATAGATAATACACTCCTCCACAGAATCCATTTACTATCCATTAATTTTATTAAATAAATGTAAAAATGGGGCAGTAACAAAACCTATAGATACCTGTATACTACCTACTATATAGTACATAATGACTAAATGATTGTTTTTATTGTCATTTTATCATTGTTATTAAAAGTATAATATTAAATATGGTAACATTCATTGAAAGTAAGATAGAATAAACTTTCACACCATCTGCATGGGTATGGTCAGTAAATGTGAAAAACATGAGTAACTGAGTCAGATGGAGTATGTTTTCACATGATTTGGCAAGAGATCTGAGGTTTTCTGGATGGTGGAGAAGGATTAGGCTTAGTATTTCTGGAGTATCTTGCAACTGGCTTCTTGTCTGGATGCATATACATTTCCCTTGATAGTATTCTTCAACAAAATAGCTTTGGTCTTGGAAGCTGCAGCTCCTTTTATTGGCTTCAGATTAGATCTGAAATTTGGACTGAACAAACTGGTCAAAGAAGGAGCTGGAAGTGGTTTTCATACTTGGAAGATGGTAGCTGTTCCGTATAACAGCTGTGGCTTCCAGAGCCATTTCTTCCTGCCAGCCACAGTCTCTGGGTTAGACAGTGATAGCAGTAGGGCAAGCATTATTCCAGAGCTAAAAAAAAAAAAAAAAAAAAAAAAAAAAAAGGTTGAAGTGGCTTTGTAGTTACACTAGCAGTGAAAAAGAGGTTCTAAAGTGAAACCATAACCTTTCCATCAAGTGGGGTGGTGGTTTTCTACAGGAACTCACAATCTGAATCAAAACAAGTTAAATAAATGGTAAAAAGGATTCCGACCTTAGGATGCTTGCTGTGTTAGTTGGCACTTACTGGTCTGTATATTCATTTTTAGCTAATGACACCAGAATTCAGGAAGCAAGGGGAAAGAGGGAATGTTTGTGGTTCCTGGTACAGGATTTAGGAGTGACTTAATTTTTCCTAATTCTTTACAACAGTGACACTAAATTTCAGGCAAAACTCTGTCATTCAGTTTGTTTCTTTTATAGCTTGTTGTATTGTACATATGTGACTAAGTTATTGATTGCTGTGAAGAACATAACTTTTTTGTGGCTTTGAGGAGACAATGCCAAATTGAGTAGCCTATTGTTTTATTTTGGTTTTGTTTTTTAGTTCCCTGTTAGTTATGCTACGAGTAATTAGTTAGGACAGTGGTTTAAAATATAAGAGGATCAGTATTTTCAAAAATCATCATATAGTACTTGGTTACATAACTCTGAATATACTAAAAAATAAAGGAGTGAATTATATCTCAATAAAGGGGTGCATTATATCTCAATAAAGCTGTTACCAACAAAACAGAAATGCCATACCAAAAAAAATAATAATAATCATACTGATATGTGACCTTCCAATGGAAGGAATTAAACTAAACTTTTCAAAATGTGGCTATTGGCACTAGGCAAGGTCCTGAGATTATCCCAAAATTATGGATTTAGACTATTTAATGACTTTTCTGAAGAGTTCTTAGAATTCATCTGCTAAGCAAATAAGCATTCATGTAGTTATGATGTATCAATTTCACAAGGGAGGAGGTTAAGGATCATCACTAAGACTAAAACAGTGATTCTGAACTGGGTGATTTTGCCCCCCAGAGGAAATCTGGCAATATCTGGAGATATTTCTGGTTGTCACAACTTGGGAATGCTACTGGTATCTAGTGGATCAAGGCCAGGAGGGATGCTGCTGAACATCCTACAATGCATAGGACAGCCCTCATGGTAAAGAGTTATGTGGCCGGGCACGATAGTTCACGCCTGTAATCCCAGCACTTTGGGAGGCTGAGGCAAGTGAATCATGAGGTCAGGAGATCAAGACCATCCTGGCTAACACAGTGAAACCGCCTCTCTACTAAAAATACAAAAAATTAGCTGGGCGTGGTGGCACGTGCCTGTAGTCCCAGCTACTCAGGAGGATAAGGCAGGAGAATCGCTTGAACCTGGGAGATGGAGGTTGCAGTAAGCCCAGATTGCACCACTCTAGCCTGTGCAACAGAGCGTGACTATCTCAAAAAAAAAAAAAAAGGATTATGTGGCCCGAACTGTCATTAGTGCCAAGGTTGAGAAACTCTTATACAAAATGTACATCTGTGTTTTCTTTTAAGAGTTTTAGCTTTTACATTGAGATCTTTGATGCATTTTGAGCTAATTTTTTTTTTTTTTTTGAGACAGAGTCTCTCTCTGTCCCCCAGGCTGGAGTGCAGTGGTGCAATTTCAGCTCACTGCAACCTCCGCCTCCCAGGTTCAAGCAATTCTCCTGCCTTAGCCTTCCGAGTAGCTGGGATTACAGGCGCATTCCACCATGCCTGGCTAATTTTTGTATTTTAGGTAGAGATGGGGTTTGACTGTGTTGGCCAGGCTGATCTCGAACTCCTGAACAAGTGATCCACCCACCTTGGCCTCCCAAAGTGCTGGGATTACAGGCATGAGCCACCGTGCTCGGCCTTAATTTTTGTATATGATATGAGGTAGGGCTCCAGTTCATTCTTTTACATGTGGATATCTAGTTGTCCCACTAACATTTGTTGAAAAGACTATTCCCTATTGCATGGTCTTGGTACCCTTGTCAAAACCAATTGACTGTAAATGGCCCTGGTGTAAAATGGCTAATGTCTGTACAGATTTCTCCTAGAAAAAGCCTTACACAGCCTCCCTGAGGTCTTGGAAAATCTTGATGACTTTTTACTGCTATAGCCACCTAAAGAATAATTCAAGGTGTTTCCGTATGAATACTGCTACACCTGAGTGAGAACAGCTTAAGGATTAAGGTGTCTGTAAGCCTTTTCCTGTCATTCCGGCAGCTCACACTGCACAGCCTTAGTTCTGCAGGCTAAGGCATGGCATTAAAGTTGTGAAGGACTCCAAATATTTAATCCAACTTTCTACCAAGTACTCTAAATTATCTCAAATATTATTGTTGTTTTATGATAAATCTCAATATACAAAGCAAGTACCCTCTCAGTACTTACCTTTTCAAAAATTTCCTTAGCTATTTTTATCTGAATGTTTTATAGACATTATTTTGTTTAATTATCAAGCCAAAGAGGTAGAGTTGGGCTATTTTCTTTGTCATTTTACAGATGCGGAAACTGAGACTTAGAGAAGCTTATTTGCTATAGTCATACCAGGACTGGGATTTGAATCTAGGTCTTTTTGACTCCAAAGCCTTTGCCTTTAGAAAGCACATAATGAATTATATGTGAAGTCTTCATCTTCACATAAAATTAAGTTCTTCTAATAGGAATAAAATAACTGCAAAAATATATCCAAACAGAAAAATTGTACATAAGATTTAAGTTTAAGCCAATATATACTTAAGGGGAAAATCTAAACTATATTTAAGATTCATTGGCCTTTTATAATCTATATTCTGACTTAGAAAGGGGATGTGGACTGTTCTCTGAATACTTATTTGCTTTATAGCTAAAGAGGTCCTCACAGTCGTGGCTTCATCCTACAGAATTTTGAAAACAAAATTACAGCATACAAAGACCTTGAATGCCATATGTGGTTCTGGTTGCAGCACCTAAGAAAGATATATATTTTTTAAATCTGAGAAAATTTCAGAGAGTTGCAAAATAAAATACCTTCTGGTCTCGGAATATTAGGATTTAGGAACATAATCTTCAAGGTGAAATTAGGTAAAAGGGGTGGGGCATGGTGGCTCATGCTTGTAATCCTAGTACTTTGGGAGGCCAAGGTAGGTGGATCACTTGAGGTCAGCAGTTCAAGACTAGCCTGGCCAACACGGTGATAACCCATCTCTACTAAATATACAACAAAATTAGTTGGGCATGGTGACCTGTGCCTGTAATCCCAGCTACTCAGGAGGCTGAGGCAGAAGAATTGCTTCATCCTGGGAGGCGGAGGTTGCAGTGAGCCAAGATCATATCACTCCACTCCAGCCTGAGTGACAGAGCGAGACTTCGTCCCAAAAATAAAAGAAACTAGGTAAAAGGAAAAGTTCTTCCTTATGTAGTAGTAAGTAAATTTTTAAAATTTTATACAAGTCAGGTGTGGTGGTGCAAGCCTGTAGTCCCAGCTACTCGGAAGGCTGAGACAGGAGGATTGCTTGAGCTCGGGAGTTCAAGACCAGTCTGGGCAACATAGCAAGACCTCCATCTCTAAAAAAAAATAAGAGTAAAAAATTATCTGGGTGTGGTGGCACATACCAAAATATAAATTTTATATAACTCATTGATTCAAGAAGCATTGAGATCAGGCATTCTGATCTGGGATCCAGGAATGGGCTTCAGGAGATTAATGAACCTCCTGAAATTATATGCAGGTTTGTGTGTATGTATGTGTGTGTTTACCTGGTCACCTCAGTGAAATATTAAGAGGTAGCACTCTACTTCTAATTCTGGGAAAATCTGTCTCCTAGCTATAGAAATTGGAGTTCTGGTCAGGTGCAGTGGCTCGTGCCTGTGATCCCAGCACTTTGGGAGGCCAAGGTAGGCGGATCACCTGAGGTCAGGAGTTCGAGACCAGCCTGGCCAAGCCAACATAGTGAAACCACATGAATACTAAAAATACAAAAATTAGTTGGGCATGGTGGCATGCACCTGTAATCCCAGCTACTTGGGAAGTGAGGCAGGAGAATCACTTGAACCTGAGAGGCGGAGGTTGCAGTGAGCCAAAATCATGCCACTGTACTCCAGCCTAGGAAATAGCTCAAGACTCTTAAAAAAAAAAAAAAAAAAAAAAGGAAAAAGAAAAAGAAATGGTGTCTTTTCACTGTGTTTCCCTACTAAAGAGTAATTTCAATAAATTTTTATTAAATGTCTTTTATATGCCAGACACTTGTGGGTGCTTTGTGTAATACAAATATAATCACATTAAATGAGTGTGAGGTACTGTTCTGGACAGGTGAAGGGTAAAAGGAGAATGATGGAGATAGGATGATAAGTTTGGGGGAAAGCAAGGATCTCCAGTCGGAAAGAACAATTAATAGATAGGTTGGATTCGTGTTCTGGATGGCCTTAAATACCGACTGAGCAAGGTTACTATGTATGTATGGTTAAAAGATACCTAAGAAGAAGTCTGAAGACTTGAGATATATACTGGGCTTTGTCATAATTACGTGTGTTACCCTTAGGTAAGTGATTTTACCTCTCTTGACCTCAGCTGCATTACACACACACACAAACACAAATGAGATGGGAAATGGGCTGGGTGTGTGTCTGTTTCCTTACAGCTCTAAATTCTGTTATTCCCCTTAATTCAGTTTTAATAGAAGTGGGAAATCATTCATTGAAGATTTCTGAGCATGGGCGTTCTCATCAACAGAATTACTGCTGTTTCACTACTTGGTTCTTCCTATTTTTAATGCTGCTTCTTCCACCTTTATGTAATTGCTCTGGGAGGGACTGTCTCTTTGTTTTGTGTGTGAGTGTGTGGTTTTCTTGGGGGGGCGAGGACGGAGTTCGGCTCTTGCTGCCCAGGCAGGAGTGCAATGGCACAATCTCTGCCCACTGCACCCTTCACCTCCCAGGTTCAAGCGATTCTCTGGCCTCAGCCTCCTGAGTAGCTGAGATCCTGGGATTACAGGTGCCTGCCCTCATGCTCAGCTACTTTTTGTATTTTTAGTAGAGACGGGGTTTTGCCATGTTGGCCAGACTGGTCTTGAACTCCTGAGCTCAGGTGATCCGCCCGCCTCGGCCTCCCAAAGTGCTGGGATTACAGGCATGAGCCACCGCACCCAGCCAGGACTGTCTCTTTAGATAGTTCTTGATGTGGCCAAGTAATTGGCCATTATTATTAGCTTATATTATTGAGAACATGGGGATGGCTGGGTATCTATTCTTGAATTAGATCTGAAGCTGGTCTTGTTTCCTCATATTATCAGTCACTGACCTGTGAACTGGACCATGTGTCCAGAGTGTGGGCAGCAGGTAAGTGCTGACATTTTGATGGCCACATCGTATTTCAGGGATCTATGAGAAGGTCTATAATGACGATGGAAAGCCCGCCAAGAATCTCCTTGCCATGGACAAATGGGAGAAGTTACTAAATTTAGCTGACATTAAGCTGTAAATTATTTGAAAGGTGGAAAAGGATTCTATTCAGAGACTATCTAGAATTTCCATTTACTAATCAGGCCTTGTGCTGTAGAGCTTTTGTCCCAGGAAAAGTATTGCTTTCTCTCTTCCTCTTTCCCCACACTTTTGTTCCTGTTATAGTGGGAGGATGATTTTCAGCTCTTATTGCAACATGGACTTCAGTGCATGTTGCTATTAGATACCAAGGGCCTCAGAATGATAAAGTCAGAGGATTCTGATTCTTATTCTGCTATTTAAAAATTAGAATATGAGCTTAGTTTGCATTTCTTAACTAGAGAATGATGGAGACATACATGAAATACAGTAAACTTCTGTTTTTTGAAAGAAATAGTTATAGTGATACTCGCAAATCACCAACCTTGGCAAAAAAAAAAAAAAAAAAAAAAAAAAAGTCGTCCCTGTAAAACCTGTATAAATCAATAAGAAAAAAGCAGATTTCCCAGTAGAAAAATGAGAGAAAGACTTGAACAGACACTCACGATAGAGGATACATAAATAATCAGTAAACATAAGAAAAGGTGCTCAATTTCATTAGTCATTAGAGAACTTCAAAACCACAATAGAATACTACTACACATAGAGCATAATATTCTGCTACAATTAAAAAGACACACAATATCAAGTGATAGCAAGGATGTGGAGTTACTTAGACTTTTGTACCCTAAGGGTAAATAGGGTAAATTGGAAAGCTGGCTGCATCTACAAGAGTTGATTTGCCAGCAGTTACATTTCTAGGGATATGCCCAGTAGGTAATCATACGTATGTTCACCAAAAGATGTTTATGAGATTGTGTATAGCAGTGTTGTTGATAGAAGCCAAAAAAAGAGGAAACTACCCAAATGTCCATCAGAAATAAAAGGATAAGCAAAATGTGGTGTATTCTCATAGTGGAATAGTATACATAAATGGGAATTAGTGAACTACAATATATTGCAACACAGGTGAATTTCTCCAACATAATATTGAGTGAAAGAAGCCAAACACAAAGGAGCTTCTACTTCATGATACCATTTATATAAAGTCCAGGCAGAGAAATCAGTAGTTTAAGAAGTTAGAATAATGGTTATCTTTGGAGAGACTGCAACTGGAAGAAGTCATGACTGAGATTTCTGGGTCCTGATAGTACTCTGTGTCTTGATCTGGGTGCCGACTACATGGGTGGTTAAGTTTGCAAAATTAATTGAGTTATGCACTTATGGTGTTACGTACTTTTAAAAAAAGGAGGAGGGAGGTCTTAAATTTGCACAACTGAGTAATCAGCTAGGCCCACTCACTAGATGAACAACTTACTGCTACCAATCAGCCTTAGAGCAGAAATCAAACTTATGTCTCAGAAAAGTTATTAATTACAGCTTGTCTTAGGACTTCCTTCAGAGTCACTCTTGAATAGCTGAAATAGTAAATGTTAAATCTGTGGATGAAAGGGTGTATATTATTTTAGTCATTAGCTCTAGTAAGATGGCCTTTGGGGAAATGAGTGTAAGATCATGATAATGAAATGGCAAGAAGGAGGTCTACTATTTCCCCTGTAATACTGATTTTTGCCCCCTGTCAGGATCAGTCCCCAGAAGTTGTAAATGTGAAGCTTGTTCTTTTACTTTAGTAAGCTGAGTTTGTGGTTTTTTAAAGCTTTGCTTCACTGTTCTTATTTGTAAGTGAGATATTGACTGTTCACCTCCCACAGCTGATGAGTGGATTCTTGTGCACTATTATTTGTTGAGATAAGGCTGGTTTGGGATTTTGTTTTCATTTTTGTCTTTTAGAATTTTTGGTCTTCCTATTTAATGATTTTTGTGTGTCCTTGTTTATAGATCTGGAATTTAATTCATTATTAGTTGTAGAATGAAAGGCAAGATTTTGTTTTACTGTTCTCCTGAATTTTCTCCCCATTCTAGATCTGTTGGCATAAAATTTTAACCAGAAGCTAATTTAGTGATGCTGAGTTAGTCCCAGAAATTGCTTTCAAATTTAGTGTTAATATATTCTTTGTTTCTGGGTTATAGAGAAATGTCATTTTTTGGTTCTTGGTTTTCATTTGTATAATTTAGGGAAAATACAACCAACTGTATTTTAAACATATATAGGCCTCATCTTTTCCGTTGGGCTTGAAGAGTTGTGCTGTTTAATGTGGAACTGGAAAGAGGCCATGTGGATAGTTATGGGATTTAGGTGGATTTGTAGCTGGTAGAAGTGGTGAATTGGAAAAGTGATAGGGTACATGTGTTTCTCATTCAAGGCAAGTCTATTCTTACTGTTTGATGTCAGAGTGAAAAGTGTCAGTAGCTGGGAAAGGCAAAAGAATCTTGACAGAGTAGGAATAGTCTTGCCTCTTGTTCTATTGACCAAAAGGAGGTTATATTTTCAAACTAGCTTCCTGAGATGAAATTGAAGCTGTACATCTGCCCTGGCTATTCTTGTTTGTCCTGATTTTGGTTTTTCAGATTATTCCTATTAAACATGATATGCTGTATTAGCACTAAATATTTTAGAGTTTGCTATACCTGTATTGGTTGAGATTTCTATTGGTGTGTGTTAGATCTCTTTTAGGTCATTTCTACCACTGGCATTCTGTAGAATAGAGGCCTGCATACACACTTGTATTCCAGTGAGTATAGGCACTAGGGGTTTTTCTTGGCACTAAGAAAACCTTGCAGCAGCGTTAACCTAGGAGAGATTTAGGGTTTTACACGTTAACTATGGGAGGTTGATCAGTTTGTGGCCTGTACACCAAGACTGTTCTTTATCACCCCCAAGCCACATTTGCAGCAGGGATTGAGGAAGGGGTTGATTTTTCTATTTATTAGAGGTGACATGAGCAGTGGGGCAGCGGCAAAGAGGCCATGTTGCTCTTGCTAAATATACATCCCTGACAGTTGGATAATAGGTTCCAGGAAGTTCAGTGGAAAATTAAAACAAAGCAACATTTATAGCTGATTGAACTTGAAAAGCCATTTTGGTGTTGAATGGCAAATATGTGGACTTCAGCATTCCTGGAGCCTGATGCATCCCGCTGGATGGCCCTGTTCCTGTATACATGATGGCCTGGGGACTCAGCAGTGTGCAGGGTACTCTCCTTTAGAGGGTGCTTTGAAGAAAGGAAGTTTGCTGCCACTTACAGAAGTCCCCTTCCCATAGAGTGCTATAATACAAGTACTCCATGTCCAGGGAGCATCTTTCCTCTGATGGTTTCAGGACTTATTTATTAAAAGGGCAGGAATATCTGGCAAGAAGCAGAGGAGCTCTTAAGTACTGTAAATACTTCTGGTCACTCTGCATTAGGGGTGCACGTTTAAGCAGATTGCTGTGGTATATACACATGATCTTAGCATGATAACACTTCTGCTTAATGTCCTTAGTTGTTCTGGAGCCACCACTGGCATGAGCCTTAAAAAAAGCTGACTCAGCTCTGAAAAAGGGCTTTAGAGTCTATGTGTGGAGTGGTTAATTTTCTTAGAACTAACAGAGAAGCTGCAGGGGATGGGAAGGGAAAGTGAAGTAATGGTACAGGAAATGTAGGTGAAGAGAGAATTGAGCCTTTTGCATCTATCAAGAAAAGTTGCTGCACATTCCCATCTTTTTCTCCAGGTTGATCTTATGCTACTGCTTCTCTGTATTTGTCTTGTCAGAAGCAAGGCTAGGGTGTCTGATGGGAACTTACGAACCTTGGTTTGATAAGGGTGATGAGAAAATCTCTGTCATTTGACCCTATCAGTGCCTTGGTGACTTCATGTAAACCAGCTTGGCTGTCAGGAAAACATGAATTCTGGCTATGGGCCTAATTTCTTCTGTTCCCACTCAAGTGAACTGCCTTTGCTAGCTGTAGAATCAACTGTTCCTTTGCCCCATGAATTTCCCCAAAGTTGAACTACTCCAGTGGAACTGAGGGTTGGTTCCCTACCATCTCAGGGCATTTGCCCAGCAAATAAGAGTTTTTCATCCCTTACAACTGAAAAACAGACCCAGCTGTAACAATTCCCTCAGCTCCTCCTTTACTTAATGAAGAGCTTGAGTAGGCCCCACTTTTAAATAAGTCTTCTATAAGTATGGCGCACTGTTTACAAACTTAGAAAATGTTAAATCTCTCTCTGCCCTACTCTGCTGTGGGGTTGAGGGATAATGCACTTAATGGGTCTCTTCTCTTCTGCTTAGCTGTAGCCTCAGCAGCTCTGTGTGTAGGTTGATTGGCGAGCATTTATAAACTTTGGATAACCTGGCACCCAGCCCTCAGTTCACTTATTTTAATGCTGCTAAAGTTTAGTTTTCAATTGAGTAACCTTTGTTAGTAGGGGCCTAACTATTCTAGTTAGCAGTTCCATGATTCTACATTGCAAGGGAATGCCGACAGCTGACCTGCTGTTGTCTATGCAGGTTAAAAGATCTTAGTTGGAGTAAACCCATACTTTTGGTGTTCCCAGACTATGAAACTGCTGCAGGTAGAAACAACTGTTTGTTTTGGTTTCATCAGCAGATACAGCTCTGCCCATGAGACACTGCTCCAGGTGTTTGCCTCAGGTACCTGTAAAGTCACTGAGGAAGAAACAGATTTTCCAGTGAATGGAGTTTAATTGTGGCCTGTTGCTTTTTCTGTGTCTCATACTGGCATCATGAGTTTCCTTTCTAAGCCAGTTAAATTTAAGCTGTACCTTGTCCTGTGGAAATCTGAGGCTTGGCTAGGCTCATCTTGACGGTCTCTAAATGATGAAATTGGGGCTAAGGTGTGTGGAAATGCTGGTTCGTGGTGTCTTATAGGTACAGTACTTTCTAGTGAGTGCTCACTTTGGCAGGGCCAAGAAAGTATTTCCGAATGGGAACTCCAGAGGCCTAGTGCAGATATAGCATATTGTAGGTGCTAATGAAGAGGAATTGTGCTGCTGAGCAAAGGAAAGTTTTTGTGACTTGAAAGTACATTCTGTGTATCATGGAAGCTGGGTTATTTTTCCAGCTTTAGGCAAATGGCACTAACTACAAGTTTCATGTTCTTCTGAGTACATACGAGTCGGTACTGCAGTCAGTATACTTCTCCTGAAATAAGAAAGTGATTTACGAGGTGTGGGCCCTTTCGTGAAAGAAAACAAAACCGGCCGCTGTGTGGGCCTGTAAAATTCCTGTGCCATCTCAGTGGTGTGGGTTACAGGAGGAGAAGATGGAGAGGGCTAGCTGGCCCTCCCTTGCTGGGGCTCAGCTGCCCCAAATACTTGTGATATTGCAGGTTATTTATGAGCTCGTCTGGACTGGGATTCACTACCCCACACCCTAGTAGGTGAAGATTTGCAGGCAGAATGTAGAAGCCCTCATTAATCTTCCTGGTCTTGTTGAGGATTTCTTGCCGGCCTGAGCTTCTGTTGAAGAATGAACTGGCTTTTCCACTGAACTGCAATGGCTCAGATTAATATTAATCCCTTTAATGCTGCAGTTCATGATATAGTCATTAGGTGACTTGGAACTAATCCTGTCCACCTAACTAGTGTGATTTATTAAATACACATGGAGATCGAGTCTGAATACAGCTAGGCAGAATCAGCAGCAAATAAATACCTCTGTGTATCTGTATTAATGCTGGTTGATTGGGACACAATTGCAGGCTGGGCTGGGGAGAAACAAGGGCAAAAGGAGGCTGAGCTCCCTTAATGAACAGTATTTGCCCACCTCCACCCTTTAATTTAGGTGGCAGAAACTATGGTAACAGTTTTAGGAGCAGTGATGAGAGTGTATGTCAGAAACAGGGATTTTTAAGTAATCCAGTTCTATGCATGTGAAGTCAAAGAAGAGAAAAATAAACATACATGCAATTGAAAAAATTTAAAGACAAATCCTTTAAACATATCAATTTTTTTTTTAAAGTCAGGATTGTGCTCTTCTGTCCAGGCTGGAGTGCAGTGGTGTGAACATGGCTCACTGCAGCCTTGACCTCCTGGGCTCAAGTGATCCTCCTGTCTCGGCCTCCCAAGTAGCTGGACCACAGGTGCACACCACCACACCTAGCTAATTTTTAAATTTTTTTGTAGAGACAGAGGTCTTCCCATGTTGCCCAGGCTGGTCTTGAACTCCAGGGCTCAAGCAGTCCTCCTGCCTAGGACTCCCAAAGTGCTGGGATTACAGGTATGAGCCACCGTGCCCAGCAACCTATCAATTATTTGAATGACTTTCCTCCTATACTGTCTTCCTTTAGGTTTTAAGAGTAACTGTTCAAATGGAACTTTCTCTACAACTTAACTTCCTTAGCTTCCTTGAAATTCTTAATAAGTAGACACTCTAGGCCAGGCACTGATCTCACTATTCTATTTCTTCTCTGGGTTTCAAGGCTTGAATTTTTCTTTTTGAAATGGGTAATGAGGTGGAGTAGCCATGCCTGCCATATTACAGTTCTCTGATATCCTTGCCCAAGTTAGCAGCATAATTTCTTTGGTAAATAATTGAGGTTTATCATTTTCCTTTCTCAAACCTCCTTTTCTTCCCTTTCTTTGCTCTTTCAGCAGAGATGGCATTAATATGAAAAACATCTACCTAGCTGGCTTCGTTTAATCAGGCAAGTCTGACATTTGTGAAACCTCTCATTAACATTTTCCCCAAAGAGCACAAAATGTCCTCCCCTCCAAATACAGCCACCTCAAAGTTTAGGCTGCTTTCCATTACCATTGGCAGGCTGTTCTCAGAAATGTTACTTCTCTAAACTCACACTCCTGGCCAACAGCCACTGGTCACATATGGGGGGACTTCTGTTCAGGTGCTGCCCTATTCCTTGTAAACATTGCTTATTACCAATTTTCCTGAAAATGACAGGAAATCTTTGATAGGAATACTGAAGTATAGGTTCCTTCAGTACTTGCATGGGACTTTTCTCAAGCAATTCAGAAACACCAGTTGAGCACTGCTATGTTCATGGTCCTCTACTTCAGGGGTCCCCAATGCCCTGAACTGGGCCACACAGCAGGAGATAAGTGGTGGGCGAGCGAGCATTACTGCTTGAGCTCTGCCTCCTGTCAGATAAGCCACAGCATTAGATTCTCATAGGAGTGGGAACCCTATTGTGAACTGCGCACGTGAGGGATCTAGGTTACCTGTTCCTTATGAGAATCTAACAAACACTGTAGACCATGGGTTCCCCAACCTTTTCAGCACCAGGGACAAGTTTCATGAAAGACAGTTTTTCCACAGACAGCAAGCAGGGTGGGGGACAAGGGAGGTATTTCCAGATGAAACTGTTCCACCTCAGATCATCAGGCATTAGATTCTCTCATAAGGAGCACACAACCTAGATCCCTCGCATCCCTTTCATGCGCAGTTCACAATAGGGTTTATGCTCCTATGAGAATCTAATGTTGTTGCTAATCTGACTGGAGGAAGAATTTAGGTGGTAATGTTTGCTCGTCTGCTGCACACCTCCTGTTGTGCAGCCTGGTTCCTAATGGGAAACAGACTGGTAGTTGTCCACAGCTTGGGGGTTGGGGACCCCTGCTGTAGGTAACAGACAAGCAAAGACACCTTGTCCCTTTCTGCTTTTCAGGAGCTTGCAGACTATAATTTAGCTATTCCATAAACTAGAATATGCTACATTAAATCAACAGAACTCTATAGAAATTCTAAGAAGGAAGAAATTAATTCTGATGCAAGAAATCAAGGATAGCTATCTATCTCTGCTGAAGTTGAGCAGTGGGAGAGCCAGGCCGAGACTTTTGAGAAGTCTGCACTTTGACAGACTTTTACTGCCATCAAAGCAGGGAGGGACCTTGTGTACCCTGAGCCAATGGATAAAAACTAACCTAGAATAGGGACCTTGACACATCATGGTGGCAATAGTACTTCCTACTTTTACTCCAAAGGGCAATGGTAATCCTCTTACCAATTCATATCAAGATGAGGATAGTAGTCTTTTGTCATTTACTTTTCTGTTTAGATCATACTCTTGAGATCATACTCAGCCCCATTTCCTTCCCTCTACCTTTTTTTTTTTTTTTTTTTTTTTTTTTTTGAGACAGAATTTTGCTCCGTCACCCAAGCTGGAGTACAGTGGTGCATTCTCAGCTCACTATAACCTCTGCCTCCTGGGTTCAAGCAATTCTCCTGCCTCGGTCTCCCAAGTAGCTGGGATAAAAGCATGTGCCACCACACCTGGCTAATTTTTGTATTTTTAGTGGAGATGGGCTTTCACCATCTTGGCCAGGCTGGTCTTGAACTTCTGACCTCAGGTGATCCGTCTGCCTCAGCCTCCCAGAGTGTTGGGATTACAGGCGTGAGACACTGCACCTGGCCTTCCCTCTACTTTTTTACCCCTCTGGTTTTTAACTGAGTACAGTTTAAGTAAGGACATGGGTTGCTTATACTTCCTGGTAATTTCAGTTGTTCTCTTCCTCTTACCTGTTCTTCTCCATCTCATCACAGTATTAGTGTCTATTCAACAAGCATTAGGAACAGAATCACCATTTAGGTCTTCAGCGAGCCACAGATATAAAACTTTGCAACAGTTAACAAGTAGAATACTTGGCATGCCTGACAATCAGAAATCATGGTCATTGAATTTCAGAGCCATATAGCCATTTCCATTTCTATCCTTTTAGATAGATAGATAGACAGATAGACTAACTAATAAATTAAGACCCAGAAAATTTGAAGTTTGGCGATAGTCATACAAGCTAGTGTAGTCTATAGTCTGTATACAAGACTTTGGGTTATTCTTCTTTGTATGTCCAATGGCTAGTATAGTTCCAGGCCCACAGAAGTTACAAAATAATATTCACTGAAGGAGAGGATGAGGGATTTGAATCCAGGAAGGCCAGTATTGTTTCAGTAATCCTATAAATGCCATTTTTAATGATTATTTTAAATTCTCTAATAATGGGAGATTATGCTAAACAATCATTCTTAGCTATTCATGAACAACAAAGCAGTGCTCATATTATGTTTTGGGAAGTGAGTTTTACTAAAACTTAGTGATAATAGTCTTCAGACTGTGATTTAGGCTGCCCAGTGCCCCTTTTTTCTAACTAGCTTCTTAAAAATATGGAAAATAACGTTCAGTAATAATATAAGCCAGGCACACTGGCATGTGTTGGTATTCCCAGCTACTCCAGAGGCTGAGGTAGGAGAATTGCTTGAGCCCAGGAGTTGAAGTCTAGCCTGGGCAACATAGTGAAACCCTATATCTAAAGAATAATAATAGCCCATGTCTACATAGACTATTATATAAATTTAGGAAGATACAAAAAAGTTTAAAGAGGCTGGGCGTGGTGGCTCACACCTGTAATCCCAGCACGTTGGGAGTCCAAGGCAGGTGGATTACCTGAGGTCAAGAGCTCGAGACCAGCCTATCCAACATGGTAAAATCCTGTCTCTACTAAAAATACAAAAACTAACTGGGCATGATGGTGGGCACCTGTAATTCCAGCTGCTCTGGAGGCTGAGGCAGGAGAATCCCTTGAACCTAGGAGGCAGAGGTTGCAGTGAGCCATAATCACCCCACTGCACTCCAGCCTGGGCGACAAGAGCAAGACTCCATCTTTAAAAAAAAAAAAAAAAAAGTTTAAAGAGATGAGAACAAAAACCATCCATAATCCAATCACCTAGAGATAACTATTATTTTATCTTCTTTTAGTGCACGCAAACACAATATCACCCTTAGCAAAATTGGAATTATATTCTATACATTTTGGCCTCTTTGTTCTTTTATCACGTTATGGGCATTTTCCCACATCATTACACATTCTTAGAAAATAAGATCTAATGATATTATTCATTGTATGAATGTTACTGAATTTATTTAACGAGCTTCCTGTTGTTGGTTATTTATTTATTTTATATATATATATATATATATGTATATATATATATATATATATATATTTTTTTTTTTTTTTTAAAGATGGGGTTTCACCATGATGGCCAGGCTTGTCTTGAACCCCTGACCTCAGGTGATCCACCCACCTCGGCCTCCCAAAGTGCTAGGATTACAGGCGTGAGCCACCGCGCCTGGCCTTTCTTTATTTATTTTAAGATAGGGTCTTACTTTATTGCCTAGGCTAGAAGGCAGTGGCATGGCTCACTGCACCCTCAACCTCCTGGGCTCAAGTGATTCTCCTGCCTTATCCCCGCCAAGTAGCTGGGACTACAGGCGCGCATCACCACACCCGGCTAATTTTTGTATTTTTTTGTAGAGACGGGGTTTTGCCATGTTGCTCAGGCTGGTCTTGAACTCTTGGGCTCAAGCTATCCACCTATGTCAGCCTCCCAAAGTGCTAGGATTACAGACATGAGTCACCACACCCAGTGGTTATTTAGATTATTCTCAATCTTTCAATATTAAAAGCAATGTAGTATAAATATCTTCATACGTAATTTTTTGCTTATCACTCTTAAGGATCCCTATAATAAATTCCTTATATTTTTATTTCTCTTAGGCAATATATTTATATAGTTTTAAAAAGTCAAATTGTGCTGCAAAGTCCAACTTCTCCCCCTTCAAGATCTCCTCCCTAAACTCTTTTAGCTTTTATTCTGTTGTTTTCTATTTCTAAATAATATGCTGATACTGCATTTTTAAATAGGATTTTTACATCTTAAGCATGATCTATTGACTTTCTACTCCTAGATGTTGATATAGCACATTTGCAATACTCCCTCACCCGTATTCTCCTTTCCTCTGTCCTCCCAATATAATTATCACCCTATTTGGTTAAACCAGTACTCATTCTTTACATAATGAAGACCTTAAAGCTGGGCACAGTGGCTCATGCCTGTAATCCCAGCACTTTGGGAGACCAAGACAGGAGGATTGCTTGAGACCAGAAATTCAAGACCAGCGTGGGTAACAAAGTAGGACCCCTGTCTCTAAAAACGATTTTAAGTATTATTCATTTGAATTCAATATTCAAATTTTTCCCTCCTTTTGAAAATATGCTTAGTTTTCTGTTCCTATTACTGTTTCTTCTCAAATTCTACAACAGTTTCAAAAACTGAATATTATTTTTCCATGTGGTCAAACACACAGCTCTTCTATTCCATTTTTATCTCTTCCCATTCTCTTCTTCCATTCTGTACTGGTTACTGTCTAGACCTCAGGCACAGCTGTCCTTCTGGAACTTCCCTTCACTTTTCTATAGATCTCCTTTTTCTTAGTTATGCTATGTCCATTTCTTTTTTTTCTTTTCTTTTCTTTTTTGAGATGGAGTTTTACTCATGTCTCCCAGTCTGGATTGCAGTGGTGTGATCTCTGCTCACTGCAACCTCTGTCTCCCAAGTTCAAGCAATTTCCCTGCCTCAGCCTCCTGAGTAGCTGGGATTACAGGTGCCCACCACCATGCCCAGCTAATTTTTGTACTTTTAGTACAGACAGGTTTTCACTTTGTTGGCCAGCCTAGTCTCAAACTCCTGACCTCAGGTAATCTACCTGCCTTGGCCTCCCAAAGTGCTGGGATTACAGGTGTGAACCACCACACCTGGCCCATTTCTTTCTTGATTTACTGTCTGTTTGTTTTTGTTTTTGTTTTTTTAAGAAAAAGTCATCATGTATCCAGTTAGCTTCTAGGAAAGGACACCTGGGATGCATGTTTTTTAGACATTGTATATATGTAGCTATCTTTTTATTCTATACTGACACTAATTGAAGGTTTAACCAGGTATAGAATTCTAGTTTGGAAATCATTTTCCTTCAGAATTTGATAGCTCTGCTTTTTTTGTCTTCTAATTTCCAGTGTTGATCTTGAGTAGTCTGATGCCATATTGAATCTCAGTCCTTTATATTTAAACTGGAGTTTTTACAGTCTCTTTATCCCCAATGTTCTGAAACATTTGATGTGGGTCTCTTTTAGTTATTCTGCTAGGTTCTTATTTAGGGTACTTTTGACCTGCAAAATCATATCATTCGATTTTGGGAGATGATCTCATATGAGTTCCTCAATAATTTTCCCCTCCTTTATTTTTTCTGTTTTCTCAGTTAGTCCCCCTGTTTTCTGTTCCATGTCTCACCTTCTACCTGGTGCCTCCATTTCAGAAGCTTGTTTCTTATTTGTACTTCCTTCTAAAGGCACTTGGTATTCAGCCTTTTCTGCGCTGCTTATATTTCCTTTTCTTCTGCTAAGAATCTGTTAATGAATCTACACTTGATCTTAGCCGAAAGGCTGAGAAGCAGTCTGTTAATGAATCACAGACAGTTTTCTTTTCTTTTCTTTTCTTTTTTTTTTGAAAGAAAGAAAAAGAGAGGAAAGAAAGTGAGAGTGAAAGAAAGAAAAAAAAGAGAGAAAGAAAGAGGAAGAGAAAGAGGGAGAGAGAATGCGATTCTTGTTCTATTGCCCAGGCTAGAATGCAGTCTAAAAATGGGTATTAAAAACCTCTTTTATGCCAATAATTGTACTTAACAATGGAGACAGGAAGGAATAAGAGATGAAAATAACAAACAAGCAGCCAACCAATATTT
>CAUYLG010054855.1:0-45212 GCA_963573385.1 Cacajao melanocephalus
GCTTTTGTTGCCACTGCTTTTGGTGTTTTAGTCACAAAGTCCCTGCCTGTGCCTACATCCTGAATGGTATTGTCTATGTTTTCTTCTAGGGTTTTCATGGTATTAGGTCTTATGTTTAAATCTTTAATCCACCTGGAGTTAATTTTAGTGTAAGGTGTCAGGAAGGCATCAGTTTCAGCTTTCTGCACATGGCTAGCCATTTATTAAACAGAGATCCTTTCCCCAATGCTTGTTTTTGTCAGGTTTGTCAAAGATCAGATGGTTGTAGATGTGTGGCATTACTTCCGAGGCCTCTGTTCTGTTCCATTGGTCTATATCTCTGTTTTGGTACCAGTACCATGCTGTTTTGGTGACTGTAGCCTTGTAGTGTAGTTTGAAGTCAGGTAGTGTAGTGCCTCCAGCTTTGTCCTCTTGCTGAGGATTGTCTTGGCTATACGGTCTCTTTTTTGGTTCCATATGAAGTTTAAGTTGTTTTTTTTTCTAATTATGTGAAGAAAGTCAATGGTAGCTTGATGGAAATAGCACTGAATCTCTAAATTACTTTGGGCAGTCTGGTCATTTTCAGGATACTGATTCTTCCTATCTATGAGCATGGAATGGAATGTTTTTCCATTTGTTTGTGTCCTCTCTTATTTCCTTGAGCAGTGGTTTTAAGTTTAGAGGTCCTTGAAGGGGTCCTTTACATCCCTTGTATGTTGTATTCCTAGATATTTTATTCTCTTTTAGCAATTGTGAATGGGAGTTCAATCATAATTTGTCTCTCTGTTTGTCTATTATTAGTGTATAGGAATACTTGTGATTTTTCTATATTGATTTTGTATATTGAGACTTTGCTCAAGTTGCCTATCAGCTTAAGGAGATTTGGGGCTGAGATGATAGGGTTTTCTAAATATACAATCATATCATCTGCAAATAGAAACAATTTGACTTCCTCTCTTCCTATTTGAATGCCCTTTATTTATTTCTCTAGACTTATTTTCCTAGCCAGAACTTCCAATACTATGTTGAACAGGAGTGGTGAGAGAGGGCATCCTTGTCTTGTGTTGGTTCTGAAAGAGAATGCTTCCAACTTTTGCCCATTCAGTATGATATTGAGTGGGTTTGTCATAAATAGCTCTTATTATTTTAAGATAAGTTCCATCATTACCTAGTTTATTGAGAGTTTTTAGCCTGAAGGGGTGTTGAATTTTATTGAAGGCCTTCTCTGCATCTATTGAAATAATCAGTGGTTTTTGTCATTGGTTCTGTTTATATGATGGATTACGTTTACTGATCTGCATATGTTGAACCAGCCTTGAATCCCAGGGATGAAGCTGACTTGGTTGTCGTGGATAAGCCTTTTGATATGCTGCTGCATTCGGGATTCCAGTATTTTATTGAGGATTTTTGCATCAATGTTCATCAGGGATATTGGCCTGAAATTTTTATTTTTTTTGTGTCTCTGCCAGGTTTTGGTATTAGGATGAAGCTGGCCTCATAAAATGAGTAAGGGAGGATTTCTCTTTTTCTATGGTTTGGAAGAGTTTCAGAAGGAATGGTACCAACTCCTCTTTGTACCCCTCGCAGAATTTGGCTGTGAATCCACCTGGTCTTGCATTTTTTTTTTTTTTGGTTGGTAGGCTATTAATTACTGCCTCAGATTCAGAACTTGTAATTGGTCTATTCAGGGATTTGACTTAGTCTTGGGAGGGTGTATGTGTCCAGAAATTTATTTATTGAGAGGGTGTATGTGTCCAGAAATTTATCCATTTCTTCTAGATTTTCTAGTTTATTTACCTTGTTTCTTCCTTTTTATTCTTTTTTCTCTAACCTTGTCTTCGTATTTTATTTCATTAACTTAATCTTCAATCTCAGATATCCTTTCTTCCACTTGATTGATTCAACTATTGATACCTGTGTATGCTTCATGAAGTTCTAGTGCTGTGTTTTTCAGCTCCATCAGTTCATTTATGTTCTTCTCTGAACTGGTTTTTCTAGTTAGCAGTTCCTCCAACCATTTTTCAAGGTTCTTAGCTTCCTTGCTTTGTGTTAGAACATGCTCCTTTATCTTGAAGGAGTTTGTTATTACCCATCTTCTGAAGCCTACTTCTGTCAATTCATCAAACTCATTCTCCATCCAGTTTTGTTCCTTTGCTAATTAGGAATTTTGATCCCTTGGAGGAGAAGAGTCATTCTGCTTCGTTTTTGGAATTTTCAGACTTTTCGCACTGTTTTTTCCTCATCTTCATGGAGTTATCTACCTTTGGTCTTTAATGTTGATGATCTTCGGATGAGGTTTTTGAGTGGACGTCTTTTTTTTTTATGTTGATTTATTCCTTTGTGTTTGTTAATTTTCCTTCTAACATTCAGGCCCTTCTGCTGTACATCTGCTGGAGTTTACTAGAGGTCCACTCCAAACCCTGTTTGCCTGGGTATCACAAGCCAAGGCTGCAGAACAGCAAATATTGCTTCCTATTCCTTCCTTTGGAAGCTTTGTCCCAGAGAGGCACTGGCCAGATGCCAGCCAGAGCTCTACTGTATGAAGTGTCAGTTGACCCCTGCTGGGAGGTGTCTTGCAGTCAGGAGGCACAGGTGTCAGGGACCCACTTGAGGAGGCAGTCTGTTCCTTAGCAGAGTTCAAGCACTGTATGGGGAGATCTGCTGCTCTCTTCAGTGCCAACAGGTAGGAACATTTCAGTCTGCTAAAGCAGTGCTCACAGCTGCCCCTTCCCCCAGGTGCTCTGTCCCAGGGAGATGGGAGTTTTATCTATAAGCCCCTGAGTGTGGCTGCTGCCTTTCTTTCAGAGATGCCCTGCCCAGAGAGGCGGAATCTAGAGAGGCAGTCTGGCTGTAGTGGCTTTGCTGTGTTGTAGTGGGCTCTGTCCAACACGAACTTCCCAGGCAGCTTTGTTTACACTGTAAGGGGAAAACTGCCCACTCAAGCCTCAGTAATGGCAGATTACAAAGCTCAAGTGTCCCAGGTTAACTTCAGACTGCTGAGCTGGCAGTGGAAATTTCAAGCCAGTGGATCTTAGCTTGCTGGGCTCCTTTGGGGTAGGATCTGCTGAGCTAGAGCACTTGGCTCCCTGGCTTCAGCCCCCTTTCCCGGGGAGTGAATGGTTCTGTCTCACTGGTGCTTCAGGTGCCACTGGGTTATGAAAAAAAATCTCCTGCAACTAGCTCTGTGTCCGCTCACACAACCTCCCAGTTTTGTGCTTAAAACTTAAGGCCCTGGTGGTATAGGCACCCAAGGGAATCTTCTGGTCTGCAGGTTGTGAAGACCATGGGGAAAGCGTGGTATCTGGGCTGGAATGCACCATTCCTCATGGCACGGTCCCTCATAGGCTTGTCTTCGTTAGGGGATGGAGTTCCCTGACCCCTTGCACTTCCCAGGTGAGGCGATGCCCACCCTGCTTCAGCTCACCCTCTGTGGGCTGCACCCACTTTCTAACCAGTCCCAATGAGATGAGCTGGATACCTTAGTTAGAAATGCAGAAATCAGCCACTTTCTTCATTGATCTTGCTAGGAGCTAGAGACAAGAGCTATTTCTATTCAGAAATCTTGCCAGCCACCTCCAGAACAATTTTTAAGAAAGAAAGGAAGTGAACAGAGGGACCAAGCACATAATTTGAAAAGGATTTTGCTCCACTGGAAAAATAAAAATCCCCAAAACAGGACCTAAAGAGAAAAAGCCAAAAAACTTTATATATATATATGTAAGCTTATATAGGCCATGTTTGTGTGTGCATGTGTGTGTGTGTGTATGAGATGTATGTATATATATCTCATATATATGGGTGTCTCATTTGGTACTTAAGCATACATTAATGTGCTCATATGAGATATTTATATGAGATATATATATAAGCTGTCTATATATATATCTTGAATATTATATATTATATATCACTATATATAGTGAGAGAGAATATTCAAGATACATATATATATCTTGATATATGTATCTTGATAATATTCAAGATAACATTCTTGATAATATTCAAGATATATATGTATATCTTGATATATGTATCTTGAATATTATATATTATACATATATCTTCATATATATATATATATATATCTTGAATATTAGCTTTTAATTAAGCCAACTTCTGACTATTTAGTTCTTTAAAAAGTTTCTTCAACTCTCTTATCAGATTTTAGGGAGGATAAACAGCTGAAATTTCTAGTTTCTGAATTTTTTTAATCAAAGATACCCTTCCAAGTGACAAAGCAATATCCAAAAAAATGAAGTCACACAAATGTCAAACCAAAAGTCAACAGTTCCCTTCCCAGGTATTGAACTCAGTCCATGACAATGAAAACACCAAATCCTAGACACTAGATAACAAGGTGGAGTGCTTTTCTTGCTTACGTTTTTAATTAATCTTGCAGGACATCCAAAGCAGGCAATTTGAGCTTTTACAGGATTTTAACTTGTTTCAGATCTGATCTCAGCTGGAATGTTGCTTAGCTAATTCCTTCCATGTTATCATTTCAACATCAGGGTCAGTCACTAGTCCTGATTTAGAAAAACAATTGTTGAATCTGCATTTTTATAATTGCAGTGGCTTTAGTTTTATTCATTTCTTTCTTTTAAAGACTATTATCTCTTAATTACCTGTTTTATCGCACTACACAACTGTCAGCTAGGCACCAAATGTGTATTTCGTATACCCACTCACTGCAGCCTCAACCTCCTGGGTTCAGACAATCCTTCCACCTCAGCCTCCCAAGTAGCTGGAACTACAGGCAGGCACTACCACATCTGGCTAATTTTTTAAAATTTATTTTGTAAAGACAGGGTTTTGCTATGTTGCCCAGGCTGGTCTTCAACTCCTAGCTCAAGGAATCTGCCCACCTCAGCCTTCCAAAGTGCTGGGATTACAGGAGTCAGCCACCATGTCTTTCCTACCTGGGTGGTCTTTTTAATTAAGCAAAAAAATATTTCAAGAATCAGGCAGCCCTCAGAACCAGAAGGGGATCATAGAGACTCTAGGACTGCCACAATAGGAGTTTCAGGGACGGGGGTCAAAGAATAATAAATAAATTATAATACAAATACAATAATTTATAATAAATAAATTATAATACAAATATAATAATTTATAATAAATAAATTATAATGCAAATATAATAATTTATAATAAATTATTCAGGCATGATGATGTGCACCTGTAGTCCCAGCTACTTGGGAGGCTGAGGTGGGAGAATCACTTGAGCCCGGGGAAGTCAAGGCAGCAGTAAGCCGAGATCCTGCCACTGCACTCCAGCCTCGGGGACAGAGTGAGACCCTGTCTCAAAAAAAAATTACTTACACAATACTTTTACCTACCATTCATAAACTCATCTGTAGTAAATCTCTCGCTAATAAAAAGTAATACATCAGTTATATTCTTGTTCTTTTCTTATCCTAAATCAGCATGTAATTTAACTTGGTCAGAATTATATCAGTCTTTAATTTTCATAGAGTACCTCTTGGCTGCCTTGGGCACTGCATATAACAAAATCTAAAGAAAGACACACTGAGATAGAGCATATAGAAAGAACTTCGAAAATGACACCTGAATTCCAAGACAAACACCACGGAATTACCGTGGATCCTCTTCAAGCCTGTGGTAGTCTCAAATCCATCCACACAAGAGTTAGAAACAATCTTAAAGCTACCAATTGATAGTGATTACGGATCTTATATCTGGCCCAGGTTGTCCATTTTCTTTTTTTCACTTTCCTCATATTTTCAGCAACAATGCCCCTCCCCCCGTCCCCCCACAAAGAGCCGGAAGACCACTCTTATCTCTGGTTTTTCAGGTTAGCTTTGTATTCTGGACAGATGAATGATCATATAATTCTGAAAGATGTTGGAGGGAATTTACTGCCTTAAACAATTTTGAGCTTCAGTAATGGCTAGTCACTGCTTCTCATTGTTATAATTATTAGAACTACACACTGACATACAAGGACAGTTTTTATCCTCCACTGAACTGGATCAACAGTCACAATTACCAAAGTTATTCAGGCCAAAAATATTTTTTTGCCTGAATTACCAAGGCAATTACACCCACCCCTAGAGAGGCTACTGATTGAAAAGTATAAGAGCCTGATTGCGACAAAGCTCTGGATTTCTCTGTCTTCATTTTCTTCCAGGATGTGTGTTCTCAGTTTTAATAAGACCAAGAAAATGTAAGATTCCAGAACTTCTAGTATTGTGAGAACAACAGCATTCATTTAAAACTGGGAACAACATAGAGCTGTGAGGTGAACAGGGAGAGAGGAGAGTAACAACAACTTGGAAGAATTGTTATCCTACTTTAACCCCTAGGAAATTGTGTGGCACTGTCCTCTACTATGAAATCTACTGCTCCATTGGGGGAAAAACATATAATCCACAGGGAAGAGAGGAGGGGGAATGCTTTGTATTATTAACAGTTTAAATGCATTATGATCTCTCTTTAAATAGGATCTTGATGAATTGTTCTTAAAAATGGTATTGATCTGGGTAATCAATCTTGGATCGTTTGTCAAAAAGGATTTTTTCACCAAAACTACAATATCGATTCCTTGCATCAGAGCAGAGTTTTAAAAAGGAGAAACACATTCAAGTCAAAGCTATTGCTGATGCTCTGAAAATATCTGAGTTGAACATCGACCTCCATTTTTTGAAAACAGTGTAACTGATTTCAGGAGCAGTCACTAGTGTGTCTTTGCTTCATCACCTATCAGTCCCATGACAACAATTGTTAATCTTGTAGTCTGCTGTTACCTACCCCTTACTTTAGCAGGCCAAGCAGCAATAACTGAGCTCCAGCCTTGCAAAACAAAGGCAAGAGCAACTGACTTACAAAAGCATTTAATGGTTAAAGTAAAGGTCTCACTAGCCAGGCCCTGAATCAATAAAGATAAACTGGCAATCTGAATGAAATCTTGAAGTTTGAAAATCTGAGTGATTCCAAGATTAGTGTAAAACCCGAGAAAAGCAGAGAAAACACTTAAATTTTGTACACTATATTCAGTAATTTGAAAGATGTATTTGACATGTTAAGGAAGAATTTAGCAATCCTAGTGGGCTTGCATTTTTATGGTAATGCATTGAAAATCTCCTGCATATATGCCTTGGGATGAGCACAATAATGCATCCACCAGCAGCAAAAGGATTATTGCTATTGTTGGGTCTCAAAAAACAATACCCTAAAATGAAGGCCTGATAAGCAAAAGATTTTTTTCTCTGACCTTCTAACTTTCTGTGTCTCAGTCCTATTGTACCCGAGGCTAGCCATAGAATTTAGACTCCTTCTTCCCTAAGGCAGATCACAGAAACCAGAACTTCTTTTTCCCAAAGCCAGCCATAAAACATAAAAATATTACTCTAGTATTTCTTCTACCTTTTCATGTAAAAACTGGTCATTAAAATCTGGCCTACCTTGTTTGGCTAAAGGTCATAAAGTCCTATTCCAGACAGGGTCCTGCCCCTTTGCATGAAGCAAGGAATTCATGCTCAGAGAGGCCAAGAAGAATCTAGATAGTCAGGCCTTGCTGGGTTTTCCTACTCCAACTTTCACCATCAGATCACACTCCTTTTGTCCAATCACATTTCTACATGGCTGGTTTATACTTTGTTGAACCTAAGCATAAAAATAGACAATTTCTCCTGTATCGGATAGTCTTCATTCTGAAGGCTCCCACGTATACACATTAAATACATTTGTATGTCATTTTTCCTATTAATCTGTCTTTTGCAAGTTGATTTTTCAGGGAACGCTTATAGGATCCCTTTTGGTCTCTAAACTATTTATATTGTTAAGTCAACTCACTGCCCTAACATTAACTTATAGAAGTACATCTAGGTGCTTGGGCCATGGTGGAGATGCCAGTGAAAGAGATCTGACCTAACTTACTCCATCTTGCTTCTAACCTCCAAGCTCTTCTTGTTCATTCCTGTGCGTAGGCTGAACTAACTATGGGAGGATGTTAGTTTATAGTTTCACTTTGAAAGAAAGATGAAAACAGCCCTTTCCCAAAACAAAACCCCTTTCTGCCTGGGGACTAGACTGCCTTTGCAGGACTAATAAATTATCCACAAGATTAGAAATTCTGCAAGATTCTAAGCCTCCCCAAATTGTTCCTGGGGATGACATCACTATTGCAAAACCTAAGATCAGTGTTTGAGAGATTTTTCAGACTCCACTCAATGGATCAGCTGGCACCACCCAGATTGATAAACTGGCTCATCTGGTCTTGTGCCCTCCATGCAGAAACTGACCAAGCATAAGAGGACAGCTTCAATTCCCTATGATTTCATTTCAGACCCAACCAATCAGAACTCCTGACTCACTTGCCCCCTACCCACCAAATTATCCTTAAAAAGCACCATTCCCAAATTCTCAGGAGAAATGAGTTGATTAATTATAAAACTTCAGTCTCCCATACAGCCAGCTCTGCGTGAATTACACTTTCTGTATTGCAATTTCTCAGTATTGATAAACTGGCTCTGTTTAGGCAGTGAACAAGGTGAATCAATTAGGCAGTTACAAATTTGGGGGCTCATCTGGGATCACCCTTGTGGCTACCTTCCTATGGTTCAATAGACCCTCTCTGGTGACATATCCAGAAGCCAGGCCAAGTCGCTGCCTAGTTCTCTTGGATTGGGGGCTGAATCTGGCACTGTCTCTACCAGTGGGGCACTGCTGAACCATGATTCATGGATTTAATTGCAATAGAGAAATAGTTCCTGGAAAGATGTCTTTAAATTGGTCTGGTGGTTATTCTAGGTGCTACTAACACTTCCTTATCCTGATTGATTTGGCTCCTTCAGGGTCTTGGTTTGGTTCTTCAGGGGTCTCAGTTTGGATTCTTCAAAGTCTCAGTTCAGCTCTTTCAGGGGTCTCAGTTGTCTCTCCCTAAATAGGTTAGTTTGTAAGGAATAATCTTGGAATTCTTGGGTAGGGCTCTTGGTTTGGAAGGTCTTCCGTCCACCTCATTTTTGTTGTATGTGTGTTTGTATATGTAGAAAGGATCTTGGAAGGAATTGCTGATGGAAGCCCAGTAGGCCTATCCCTGAGAACCCCTCTTAAGTGTGGTCACATTCAGTGAGCCTTGAAGGAATAGTTAGCAGAAGCTCAACAGGCCTGACAGGGTGACTGTCTGCTCTTTATCTTACCCAGAGACCACCCATTAAATTCCTAGTCAGAGGTCATTCCTTTCTACCTGGAGCAGATGAAATATGACAGGGACCGGCAGGAGAAACTTTGAGCTTTGCCAGGTTGATGCTGGGTGCTAAATGAGGTGACTAGTGTTTGTTTTGTGTATTTTGCTTTGGCTGGGATGAGAAATGTTAATTTGGTTCCCCATGTACCCCAACAGGAAGCATCTTGAAAAATTGAGAGGCTTTTGTCTATGGTTCTATAAAACAGAAAGTGATACCTTTCTTTTGTAATTTGGCTTGGCCCCCACAGCTATTGCACAGTGAGCAGGATCATCAAAAGCTGAAGAAAAAGGGAACTCAGAAATGCCAGCATAAAGGGCAAGGATTTCCTACCATCCAGGTTTCTGCCCCCTGCCGTGTGTGTGTGTGTGTGTGTGTGTGTGTGTGTGAACAGTAAAGATCACTGTCTCCTCTGCAAGGGTTTGATTAATAGAAAAAAGGATTTGTGAGACTAGTCTTAGACTGTAGCAAATCTGGTGTACTTCGTGCTATGAATTTGTCTTTATGTGTCATTCTGTAGCGGCAAGAGGGGTATCACAGAATAGAATATAGACTCAAGTCTTCTATAAGCCCATTCTTCAAGCCAGCCTGGCTGACCGGTCAGTTACAAACTTTGCTGCAGGTCCCCAAAACCAGTACCAGATGAGATATCTCTCTCGTCTTGTTTTATGGCCTAAAAAGCTTGACTTTGCGACCATGTGGGGGTAACTTCTC
Source organism: Cacajao melanocephalus (assembly GCA_963573385.1). Taxonomy (NCBI): domain Eukaryota; kingdom Metazoa; phylum Chordata; class Mammalia; order Primates; family Pitheciidae; genus Cacajao; species Cacajao melanocephalus. Next base: position 9,900 of record CAUYLG010054855.1, read on the forward strand.
ATGGTCTCCACCATCCAGATAACATGAATTCTGGGGTTCATGTCGGGTGGCCTGTCTGAAAGGACACATGATAATGTCATGTCTGGCCTTAAGAATTCTCTTGAGCAGTTAAATCCTTTGCAAGCTCAAAAATAACCACCCTAGACTCCTTCTAGGAAGAGCAACAGTAGCTACTCTGTGCTTTAGATCAATAACTAAAGCTCTGTTCTTTCCCAGTGTGCCCTGGATTCAATTCCTAGCTAAGGGAATGAGTCCTTTCTGGTTTGTTATTTATCTAACTTTTTGCCAGTTATTGATTCTTTCTCCCCCACGGATAGCTTCTTATTTCCTGTCTTGAATTTTCCATCCTCTGAACTACTTTTGAGGAGATTCTAAATTTTCTAAAACACAAAACAAAACAAAAAACTGCCTACCATCTCTTTGAGATATCTTATGCATCCATGGTTAAGTCATGAAGTTAGTTTAACACTTATTAATTTCACATGGGAGGGTACCTGGGGTAAAATTCAAAATCCAGAACTATTGACTGTCCTGGCTAGTCTGGTAATAAAATATTTTTTTAAAAATATGAGTTCTGTGTTAAAATCCGCGGACTTAAAAATGGATTTCCAAGCTATGCATATATTTAAAAGTCTTTTTTCTCTTCTTGGATTTTTTTTTTTTTTAAATTTGTTTATTTTTCTTCTCAGTTGACTGGAGTATTTTCCCAGTCTGTCTTCTTGCCATTCTTGATGCCCACAGAAGAGATCCTAAGGTAATTTCTGATAACCTTGGATTCCTTGGGGAAAACAGAGAAAATTTTTCTCAAGATAACAGACTTCATTTTGGGACAAACCTCTGTTTTCATCATGGAACCCCAGGAACTGCAAGCAGACAGGTCCTTCTCAAAATCTAAGGCTTTGCTCTGTTTTGCATTATATTACCTGACCTTTTTGCATTTTAGGGACATCAGAAATTACTTTAGTAGGGAAGAGAGATATAAAGAAAGTTATGGATATGAAGATGTACTTATGGTAAGGAAGAAATTTTATATTAGAAAGGATCTTGTATGGTAAATTCTTGTCCTGAAGTAGAATGACTAAATATTTAGGAAAGAGGGAAATATAAGACAAGCTCAAAAGTCCAAGAATGTCATAGAGGGTCTGTGGAAATTGTCATAGGGTTCATAAAATAGGAAAGAAAAATTTAAAATTGCTAGATCTTCTTCTGTCTGTTTATGTATAAGTTTGTGTGTGTGATGTTTATATAAAGAAGCTCTAATCAGTCAGCTTAAAGAAAATGAAAGCACTTAAACCTAATATTTTGACAGAAAGATAGAAACTCTAATGCTGTTTAGTTCATGTGACTTTAGTAACTTTCCGTAAATAAAGATAGTTTTAAAGATCATTGGTAAAATTAAAAGGTGTTCAAAATATAGACATTTGGTCTAAATTAAGTCAAAGATTAAATTTGCTAAATGCTTTTATGTCATAAACTGCTTCTTTGACTTTTGAAAATTGTTCAATTTATTTGCTTTGGAACCATTAGATTCTAGATAGGGCCTGGGGACATGTGGAGTCATCCAAGCCTCCTAGCTGTGCTGGAAAGAATCAGACTTTATCTGCAATTCTTTCTTGTATCCAAGACTCTGAACCTGGTATATAATTAAAATAGCTTACACCAAAAGGAAAAATTGTGTGTTTTTGATAAAAAGGCACGGTATTATTTTTTCAAGAAACTAATTTTGTCTAATTTAGAAAGTTCAAGAATGATTTTTAGTTGAAAGGTAAAAATGAAAGTTTAAGGAAGTTATAGAAGGTTTATGAAAAATTAACTTTGTAAAGAATTCTGTATGTTTGCAAGTTGAATAAATTAAAAGGATATTATTTAGTTCTTCTATGAAGTAAATATTAAAACAGTTCAAGACCAGCCTGGGCAACATAGTGAAATCTTGCCTCTACCAAAAATACAAAAATTAGCCAGGTGTGGTGGCATGCACTGCTACTCAGGTGATTGAGGAAATGTGATTCCTTGAGCCTGGGAGGTGGAGGTTGCAGTGAGCCGAGATCACACCACTGAACTCCACCCTGGGTGACAGAGTGAGACCGTGTCTCAAAATAAAATTAAATTAAATAAGCACACTGATACAGGGCCAGAATCTGGTCCCATATGTCAAAATAATAGGGTTTTATTTTTGGAAAATTGCTTTGTTTTTTAACAAGAAATAAAATTATAAAGAGCTACAAAAAGTTTATGAAAATCTTACCTTATGTTAAAACTAATTAAAACTGAACAGATTTATAAAATTGTATTAAAAACTAACATTGGCATTTAAAATGCACTAATGCCAAAGTAAAATTTGACTTTTTCTTTTGAAAAAGATTTTTATATAATATTGAGAGAAAGTAAAAAAAAAAGTGTTTTTTTTCCTTTTAAGTAAGCTACAAAAAAAATGAGAAGAGAGAAAGAAAAGATAGATTCAGTTGGCCTCATGCTATCTTCATTCGTTCTTGTTGTTTGGAAAGCTGAGTCTCTTCTATATGAGATAGGGGAAAAATTTTAAAAATTGTTTTTTCTCTTTTAAAATTTTTGAGCTCTAGTTTTAGATAAATGAACAACTTATGGTGACCTGGGATTTTATTTTGTGATAGCAAGGGTTTTAAAACTTTGATACTTGACAAATTTTCCAAGATCAAATTCTGAGTTCTTGTAAAAAATTTAAATCTTCTAAAGTCCAAAAGAGACATATTATTCTCACTTGATGCATTAAAATCATATGGACAGCATGTCAAGTATAACATGTTTTTTAAATTTGTCTTTGAGTTATATTAATATAAAATTAATTTCTCCAGAATTGAGAAACTACCTGATTTCTCCAGAATTTAGAAACTATTTGTTAGCATTCTTAACTTACATCAGTGTAGTTATTTGCATAAGTACAATAAGAATCTGTATTCTTTTGTAACATTTCATTAATATGTGTTACAAAATTGCATAATGTTTCTATAATTCTGTTTTTTCTCAGCATATGTAATCAGTAATAATTATAATTTTTATGTTAAATTGGTATGTGTCAAAAATATGACAAGATTTTCTTATTTATTGCGTTTTTAAACTATGGCTGTCCTGAGAATTTTGTCACCCACAGACAATTGTTGTCTTATTTTAACCCTTTTCAAATGGTGATTTATAATTAGATATAGAACTCTGACGGGTACTCTTGAATGCAGATTTCTGATAACTTTAAAATTGTGCCATTAGAATAGAGAAAAGAAACAAATTTCTAAGACTTTCATGAAGAGGTGATATGCTAAACATTGCTAATCTTTTTGTTTTCAGAGTCAAGGGAATTTTTATTCTTTTGAGCTGTTTACAACTTTTAGCAATTGAGTAAATTTTACTTCTGTAAGCAAAATTTAGAGCATGTTGCTTTTTCACTACCTGATTTCTCTAGAATTTAGAAGCTATTTGTGAGTGTTCTCAACTTATAGAAGAGTAGTTATTTGCATAAGTGCAATGATAATCTGCTTTCTCTTTTGACATAACAAAATTGGAGATGCTAATTATTTTACCAAGGCTTAGACTAGAATGGCATAATTTCAAATATAAACAGACCACCTTAAATCAAAGTTGACTTATAAAGCCAATAAAATCTCCTTGGAAAAACTGGCCTCCTACCTTGTCTTCACAGTCCCTGTATGGTGGTGGTCCTTTATATTTTCAGCTCATTTATATGTGGTCACAAAGATACAAGAAGGATATTACTACAATATATCATATTCTACAGGGGAAATCAACTAAGTGTGGTGATTTTGTCTGTAGTTTAATCATTTTCTGAATCCTCAAAGACAATGTATTTTCTAAAGCTTTCTAAAACCAAATAGATTCATCTTTAAATTGTCATAAGCTCCATAGACTGTTAAAAGCTACCTGGTACCTTAAATGCTGGAGCATCTTAGGGCTTTCCTCCTAAGATGCTGACCTTTCTTGGCTTCTCACTCTCTTCTCTTCCTTTGGAGCACTTTATACTTTCCTGCCTCTAAGCTGTGTTTTTTTTTTAACCTCCTTCTCCCCACTTCCAAAACAATCTCTGTTTACATATGTGACTATATTTAGATTATAATGGAGCTTGTGTTTACCATCCACTGTAAAATTCATGAAAATGTTTTATTTATCTTTGTATTTGCAAATCCTCGTGCAGTGCCTTACACATGGGAGGGCTCAGAAATGTTTGTTGCATACATAAAAAGGACTCAAATTTTCAATCTCTTCTCCTATCATCTGTTGCCATGTAAACAATACTCCAGCTAACCCATTGCTTCCCTTGGAACATATCTAGAATTTTGTGCATGATATTTTCTCCAACTGAAACACTGTTATCCCCCTTCTCTGTCTAATGCTCATTTCCTTTTGGCCAAATGCATGAATACAATGAATTTATAGAAGTTTTACATTATTCCTTAAGGTCAGTCTCTAACAATATCGAGAATGGTTATTAAGGCTAAATTAGGTGATATATTAGGAAACAATATCTACATAAATAAGGCACAAATAATTCAGATTTTAAATTGTCAGAAAAATATGAAACCCTAATCAATCACTGGATATTGAAACAAAAACAAAATTATTTAGTTGATTACACACAGAAGAGTCCATGCTGGTGAAAAAGTGAACTGGATATTGACAGATTTTTAAAAATGACCTGCCAAACAAAAATTTTTGCTCCCCACATCCATAAAAGTACTGGGAACTTTAATGTTTGGAATTCTGAAGCCTTCCGTTTGCATGAACATATCAACAACCACAACACCACAAAGCAAAAAGCAACTGAATGGGCATAAATCTGTAGTATTTGCATTGTTTACCCAGTGTCAATGCAGGTAATACTCCCAGAGAGAAGCAAATCATTGTCAAGAGAAACAGTGAAAAGCCTAAAACTAGTTTACAGCTGGGTACTGATTCACCATATATTTCTCATAAAAAGATACTTGGTGTTTATCTTCACATTTCTCTTTAGGTGAAAAACACATACTTTTAACTTTGTATTTGTTTTCTTATCCCTGATTCCTCCAATTATAGATGTACCTAAAATCTTTCTTGTATTCCTATCTGACCCAAGTGTTTCACTGAAGCAGCATTAACCTTCTTGTGTCCATCTCTGTCAGACTATTCTCAATACCACTTCAGTTGGTATTGATTGTATTCTTAAATCCTTTCTGCATGTTTTATGTACTTTGCACAGACCTCTGCAATTCTCTAACTCTACAATTGCACTTTCTTTGATCAGCATTAATTTTATGTGTTGGTTGAAATTGGAAGGGGACCAGACATGGGTGTAAAAGCATGTTCTCCCCTATAAAATCTGGAACTATATACTCATAAAATAATCACAACTGTAAATTATTGGTCACGATATTTTTCACTAACAAAGATATGTGAAAATTGTTTATGAGTAAAAAGAAAGTACTATAGAATAAAATCTATACTCACTACTTTTATTTCTTAGGCTGAAGGTCCAAAGTTTATGAATATTTAAATATATACATTTTTGACCCAGCAAAAACAACTGGGAAGAAGTTCACGTTAAACAGTATGTGAATAAAGTAATCAGACATTCTTTAGAAGACTTCAATAAGCCTTATATGCACAGACTTCTCTATAATGGATACGTTGGCTCCACATATTCATATGTTTGGATGACAATAATATCTAAACTCTATATTTGCATGATTCTTATGCAAGCATGGTTACATTTATGACTTTTACAATTCAATTATGAGCAATACAGATTTCACTAATTCAAGAAAAATCCAACCAATGCCCATCCCCCAAATAACACTTACAAAGGAAAAAGGAAGTGGCATGTAAAGATTTTTTTCTTTGCCAAAAAAGTTAAAGTCACAAAAATAATTAAGTGATGCAAAACATCAAAATAGTTTGCAATGTTTATGAAGTTTAATTCAACTCAACAGGTGTAGGGAACTCTGATCTTCATACAAAAAAAACCCCCAAAACTAACAAAAACCCCTCAAAAGCCCAATTTTGGAATTTGTCTTTTTATCTGTTCATGCATAGAGTACTCCCAACTCTTTCACATGACACTGGCTAATAACGGGTTAAAGAAAGAAAATGAGAAACGCAAGGTCACATACTGTTCCAATATTCTCCAGATTATGCATAAGTGCTTGAGAAATGGATTCCTTGTCCATGGTAGATCCTAACCAAACCAGCTACTAGGCAGTCTCTGAAGTATACAATAACACTTCTCCTAAGGAGGACTGTGAGTCACAAAAAGCATCACAGTAGAACTTCTCTTACCATACACCGCATATCGTTCAGTGCATTGTCAGGGAGAAGAAAGAGGCTCTCTTTCTACTAATTCTTCTTTTTTAAAAAAACCTTTTAAATAGTCTTTGAGATTAGCATAATTGAACTGCCTATTTTAAGCAGTATTCCAAAGAGAAAAGCATGTTTAATACCTGTACATGTCTTGTGAAGCAGTCTTGAAATTGCAAAATTTATGTTGTCTTCCTACAACGCTACAACCAGACACATTTGACTTCTTTACAAATGGAAAAGAGGAGTTTTTAAATGACTCTCATCTAGGCAGAATTCCCGCAGCTGGATTCAGCCATTAAAAACTTTTTTGGTGTCAAATTAATTTTTAGTCTCTGTGCAATGTACTACATTCAGCTAGACCACTATTTGGATACACTCAAAGTTGGTAGAGAATAGTATTTCCTAAAAGATCATTTTTCATACTATGTCTTAGCACTCTCAACTTAATTTAAGTAATGGGCACTGGCAGTTACTGTGGAAAATGAAGAGGAAAAAGAGTAAGGAAAATCTCATTTTATCAAACAACCAACTAGACCAAGTATGTCAAACACATGCATTTTCATTTCACTAAAGAGAACAGGTTCAACAGAGCATTAAAGAACATATTACCACAGAGACAGCTCTATGCCAGCGTATCAAATCAGGATACATCCAGGTTACATTTCTGATTTATGGGTCCCACAGCCTCCTTCTACCAAGGTTGAGTCCCATGATAAGAGAGACAGATTAATCCTAAAGGCATATGTCATCCTTCATCTTATCCCCCATTCTCCAACAATTATGAATGAGATACCAACGTCCAAGGGACTATCAAATTAAGAGCTATAAGTATTTCAGGGGTGGTTTAGATCTCAGTAAACAAAATCCAAATAAGGTGTCCCATATTCCCTAAAATAGAAAAATTATGATAGCCTGCATGTATTGTACTACCTGGTCTCCCTAACCCCAGCAGCAGGAAATTCTTATTTTATATTCCCAGCCTCTGTGTCTTTTGTTATTTAATTTACAGTGTTTGTTTTCACAGGTATTCTACATTTATAAAATCACTTTGGTAACTGTTTTGGTGCCTAACATTCATTCATTCATTTCTCAGGGAATAAATCTCAAATTGCTTCAGTTCAAATCTCCAATATATGTGTTTTGAGTTAATGTGCAATAAGAATAAATTATGAGTCAATATTTTTTGTTACTGCACTACTCCATGAGGAAAATTAACATTAGGAATCTGATGATAATATTTCAACACCTAAAATAAAGTTGTATGGTAAAACTTCCATAGAAAACTAAAGCTAAATAGCACAGATTCTAATTTGTTCAGATATTATAGAGGAAAGGAGTTATTTCCAAACATTTTAGACAGCTAAAGGTCATGGAGCATGTGTGTGGGAGGAGAGAACCTCAGTCAACATACTTATTTTCATTAGGGGACCAAGAGTAGACATAATTTTTTAGAAAATGCTCCTTTTTACTGCCTCAAAAATAATTACACAGTAATGTGTTTTCTTTCATATAGCAAGATGACACTATTGGCCCAAGATTAGTAAGTTAAATGCTTTGAATTGTGTATCCACAGGTGAGGATATTTTTTTCACTGATTCGTTGACATGTTCAGATCCAGTAATTCCTTGTTCCCCTAGGGTAAAGGGTGCAGCCTGTAGCCATGTAATTAAATAAATCCAACCAGGCCACACAGGAGTCAAAATTATGACATCAGCCATGACTTAGTTAGGTAAATAGCAATAGGTAAATAGCCAGCAAGGTGCTTCATTAGTTTAGAAATACACAGAAAGTATAATTCCCTTAAGATTTTCGTTCTAATAAAAGCTGGAGCTGAATAGAGCACTGGCTACTCTGTGGTTATCTTAGTTGGTTTACAAATGATCAAGAAATAAGAAAATTTCAAACTTGCAGCCCCTTTAATAAGCTTGCCTTAACTCTAGAAAGATAGGCCAGTTCCCCCAAATTGTAGCAGATCAGCACTCAGAAAGTAATCTACAACTGACATCCTCTCAGAGGCAGTTAGACCAAGAATTTTCAAAAATGTGGCCCTCAGAACTCCACTGTTTGGTTTATTTCAACAAGCATTTAGTGAGTTCCTTTCTTTAAATGTGCCAGTTATTACATGTATTACACTATGTGCTGAGACCTCTAAGTTAAGTATGGCCCACTGCAGATCCACGCAAGCTTGCTGATTGTTGGGGAAGACAGATACATATATAAGCACCTTGATAAAGATGTATACAAAGAATGTTATAGGCTTACAGAGGAGAGGCTCTCAGAGAAGGCTGTAAGAATTAGGCAGATGGAAGGGGGTGTTGGATGAGGAGGAAACAAAGGTATTTGGTGAATAATGTTCAGAAAAAACAAATGTACACGGGTGTGGAATAGCATCTAAAATGTGGGGACAGATGGGGCTTCAAATAGTTTATAAATAAAGTGTGAACAAGTGATTTTTTGCTAAAGGTTTTAATTTTACCTTTGTTTGTGAAATAACTCTTTTTCCCTAGGGTTTAATTTCATTGAGTATGTTTTTAAAATATGACTCCTTTCCCTAATCTCCAAATTATGCATTGACATTTTGCTTTCCCTGTAGCATTACATTTCACTTCTGCCTCTGCTATCTCTTTTCTCATTTCTGCCTCCAAATACTTCAAGGGAATATGAACATCACCCAAAGGATGTAAGGAGCAAGCAGCTGTTTAAACATGCAAGGCACTATCCAGAAAGAAAAAAAGGGCTTTAACAAAATTTGAAGGAGATACAACCTGAAGAGATGGCACGAGACTAGGGGTTGCTGTCCCCTGTGGCAAATGTTGCCTTTTGTGGGCTATTGTCATAGGGACACAAAAACCAGCCTGGAAACAAACCTACTTCTGTGGAAGCAAGATACTTATTGTAAAACAGGGAACCCTCCTCAGCACCCATTTTAAAATTCATACCACTCACTGCCTTATTCCTACATCACCACATCCCTGTTCTGTCACCTCCCCTACCAACTCCCATGTTCCACCTCAGTTGAACCTTAGCCATGCTATTCGCCAATATTGCCGACATCTGTCTCAACACTATGGATGACGTTGGCTTTTCCGTAAGAAAACTCCATGAAACAGAACATTTTCCTGAAGGGTTCAGAACTGAGGCCAGCAAGACTCAGCAGGGTATCAGGAGGATGCTCATCAAGTGACTATCCCGTGATATCAGTAAGCCAGCTCTTCTCAAATACTTGTCTCAATTTGGCGAGATCTTAGACTTCACCATTAAAACCTTCTCAGACACTGGTCTATTCAGGGGGTTTGGATTTGTACATTTCAAAGACAGTGCCACTGTTGAAAAGATGCTCCAAGTGAAAGAGGACAAACTGGATGACAAGAAAATAGATCTTAAAAGGGCTGACGTGATGCCACCTAAATTCCCCCCCAAAAAAGGTTTTTGTGGGTGGGGTGAACCCTTGTCTGTCTGAGGGAAAAGTCAGAAAGTTCTTTGGGACTTTTGGAACGATTAAGAAAATTGAGTTTCCACTGTGTCTAAGAACAAATGAAAGAAGAGGTTTCTGTTTCATCACATATACTGGTGAAAAATCAGTGAGAAAGATATAAGAAACCAGATAACATCTAATTGGCTTTGGGCGAGGTGAAGTTAAAATCGCCCTCCGGACAGAAAATATGAGGCAGACACAAAAGTGGGGAAGTATGTTCCATTTGCTAGATCAGGCAACCTCTGGAGATGAGGAGGAGGCTTCTGTGCAAACCCAAATGCTTGTGGGGAAAACCAAGATGCTTGCGGCTGGCAAACCAAGATGTCTGTGGAGCAAACATAAATGTTTATTGTGCCTTTGGAAGTGGTGGAGGCTTTTCTTCTTTGCTTGTTCTGGTTCCCTTCTCATTCTTCAGTGAAAGAATTAGTTTATCTGACCAAATATAAGGTAATTTCTATAATGCATAGAGCTATCAACAGCTATCAGCCCATTTTTAATGGTTGTGGTAGAAATTATTATTATTATTTTATTTTATTGAGACAGAGGTTCACTCTTGTTGACCAGGCTGGAGTGCCATGGCACAATCTGGGCTCACTGCAACCTCCGCCTCCTGTGTTGAAGGGAATCTCCTGCCTCAGCCTCTAGAGTAGCTGGGATTACAGGCACCTGCCACCATGCTCAGCTACTTGGCTAATTTTTGTATTTATTTATTTAGTAGAGATGGAATTTCACTATGTTGGCCAGGCTGGTCTCAAACTCCTGACCTCAAGTGATCCACCCACCTTGGCCTCCCAAAGTGCTGGGATTACAGTTGTAAGCCATTGTGCCCAGCCCCTGTTACCAGATAATTTATCAACCATTCTGAAGACAAAAAGTGAAGCTGCCACTGTAGAAACACCATCCTCAAATGAAAAGTTTCATTACTCTTATTAAATGCCTGAATTACTATATTGTAACAGATTGTCACTATTTCCTCATCGATTATTTCCAGCTGTTTTTATTTTTTTCATGACCTTTTGACATTGGAGCTAGGACACAAGAACAAAAACATTGGAGGCTTTTTTGTTTTATTTTATGGAAGTTAAATGTTTTCTAGAATTATAAGAAACTATTTCTGTAGTGGTTTCTAATTTTGAGCTGGTATTTTTGTTTGTTTTTTGGTGAGAGGAGTGGGAAATTTTTAGTCAGGTATATATTTCTGTTTGTTTATTTTTAAAGGGTGGTATGTTCAGGTAAGAGCTACACAGATCTGGGGAAAGAAATCATGAAGTTTTACTCTAGATTTTCTAAATGTTCAACCAGTTCCTTGCATTCATCTAACATTTACAAAGGGTTATTCTAAGCCAGAAACTCTTCAACTGATAAGATTCAGAGAGAATCAGTTCCCATCTTAAGAGAGGCAGAAGGAAACCAAGAAATGTAACACAATGTGGTTATGTACTAGGTAAAGCTTTGCAGATGGTAATGTGATATTGCAGACACAGGCATCTAAAACATGTGTTGCCAGTGTCAGAGGAGGTGTGCACAGCCAATGGGCTGTGCTAAAAGCAGACAGCCTACCAAGCAAACATGCAAAGGTATTTAAGAAAGAATTTAGTATTCACGTTGGAAGGCAGCAAAGAGTTATTTTTAAAAGGGGAAACAGTGCTTGTGGAAAATAAGGAAAGGGTCAGGGCAGGAGCTTGAGTATCTCTTGCCAAGAAAAATATAATGTGTCATCAATGTGATTGACTTATGTAATTCTAAATTTTCTAGTAACTACACTTTTTGAGAAAGCAAAAAATAAAAAAGTCAGTTCACTTAAATAACAACTTGTATTTAATTTAATATAACCAACATATCATTTCAACATATACTACAGATAAAAATGATTAATGAGACATTTTATAGCATTGTTTTCATACCATGTTATCAAAATCTTGTATGTATTTCCCTTTTATAGCCATATGAATTAATCTGTTTTCATGCTGCTGATAAACACATACCCAAGACTGGGAAATTTATAAAACAAAGATGTTCCACATGCCTGGGGAAGCCTTACATTCATGGTAGAAGGCAAGGAGGAGCAAGTCACATCTAACGTGGATGGCAGCAGGCAAGGAGAGAGCTTGTGCAGAGAAACTCCCATTTTTAAAACCATCAAAGATCATAAGACTCATTCACTCTCATGAGAACAGCACAAGAAAGACCCACTCTCATAATTCAATCACCTCTCACTGGGTTCCTCCCATGACATGTGGGAATTGTGTTAGTTACAACTGAATATGAGATTTGGGTGGGGACACAACCAAACCATACCATTCCACCTTGGCTCCTCTCAAATCTCATGTCCTCACATTTCAAAACTAATCACACTTTCCCAACAGTCCCCCAAAGTCTTAACTCATTTCAGCATTAACTCTAAAGTCCACAGTCCAACATCTCATCTGAGACAAGGCAAGTCCCTTTTGACTATGAGCCTGAAAAATCAAAAGCAAGTTAGTTACTTCCTAGATACAATGTGGGTGCAGGCATTGAGTAAATACAGCCATTCCAAATGGGAGAAATTGGCCAAAACAAAGGGGCTACACAGCCCCATGCAAGTCTGTAATCCAGCAGGGCAGTCAAATCTTAAAGCTCAAAAATGATTGCCTTTGACTCCATGTCTCACATCCAGGTCACAGTGATGTAAGAGGTGAGGTCTCATGGTCTTGAGTAGCTCCACCTCTGTGGCTTTGCAGGGTCCAGCCTCCCTCCCAGCTGCTTTCATGCACTGACACTGAGTGTCTGCAGCTTTTTCAGGTGCATGATGAAAGTTGTCAGTGGATCTACCATTCTGGGGTCTGGAGGATGGCGGCTCTCTTTTCACAGCTCCACTAGGCAGTGTCCCAGTAGGGACTCTGTGTGGGGGCTCTCACCCCACATTTCTCTTACCCACTGCCATAGCAGAGGTTCTCTATGGGAGCCCTGTCCCTGCAGCAAACTTCAGCCTGGATATCCAGGCGTTTCCATACATCCTCTGAAATCTAGGTGGCGGTTTCCAAACCCCAGTTCTTGACTTCTGTGCACTGACAAGCTCAACACTACATGGAAGCTGCCAAGGCTTGAGGCTTGCACCCTTTGAAGCCACAGCCTGAGCTCTGCGTTGACCCCTTTCAACAATGGTTGTAGCAGCTAGGACACAGGGCACCAAGTCCCTAAGGATGTACATTGGGAATCAACATAATTCAATCACCTCTCACTAGGTTCCTCCCATGACACATGGGAGTTGTGGGAGTTACAATTCAAGATGAGATTTGGGTGGGGATGCAGGCGAACCATATTACCATCTCAATTCAGACTAGTTACATTTCAAGTGCTCAACACATGTGGCTAGTAACTATTGTGGCAAAAACCCCACTTACTTTTGCACTAACATAATATCATAAAGGAAAGTGCAGCCTGAAATCACAAAATATCTGTATTAAATCCTGAGGGGTTTAATTCTGTCTTTAAGGCAATAGGAGAAATTAAGATTTAAAACTGGGAGTGACATAAAACATCAAATATAATAGGACATGCCCAACACTGAGTTCCTGCTAGGATCTGAAAATCAATGAGACGCAGTCTTTGTCTTCAAATAATTCATGGTCAAGAAGGAAAGATAGAAATAGCCATGAAACCAAGATTTTGTTAATTATATGATAATATAAGAGTAAATTTGAAGTTTAAAGAGGAAGTCAACTTACTTTCCTTATTAGAATGCAAATATCCTGTGCTCAAAAATATCTCCGTCCACTCTTTTTTTGTACTCTTCTTAGCAACTAAGAAGGGCTTTTTCACATAGTAGGAACTTAAAAACAAATATTGAATGATGACACAGAAGCAAAACCAATAAGTGTCTATAACATTTTAAAGAAAAAGAGTAAGAAACAGGAAAGGTGCTGTAAAAAATATGTGAGGTTTTCCTTTTTATTTTTAGTGGAAATGCTTATTATTTAAATATTTGAACATATTCTTCTTTGGGGGGGAATTTTAAATACATAACATGGAAATGAACACACTTTATTAAAAATATGACAAAATGAAATAATAGGTGTGAAACTGCTTTGAAAGTTAGAAAAACTATAAAAATATGGAGACTAAATGAAATAATAGATGTGAAATATTGAAATATTATTTGAAATTTTTTTTATTAGAAAACTCTATAAAATAGTCATGCTGTGTAGTCACAAAGCAAAAGAAAATCCCCACGTAATCTAACAAGAGAATTAAGAAAACAAAATGGTGTTATGCAATAGTCAATTTAGTTAGAATTATGAGTGTTTCTGAATGTATGTATTCAAAACAAAGGACAAATATACAGATTCATCCAGCAGAAAGTATTTAGGAGGAATTGGCTTTAATTCACCAGAGTTAACCAGATGAAGCCAGGTGATTTTTGGTTAAGAGTTTCTGTTTCTGCACCCCTGGGGAATTAACTTCTCTATTGAGCCAATCAAAATATAGCTATATCTACATTTGGCTGTTTGCACTGAGGAATTAAACCAAATAAAGTTTCAGCCAATTCAGAGTCGATGTAGCAGATGTTCTGATATTTCAGTTTTGCTCTGTATTGATATTTCAGTTTTAGAAACTATTTAAGTTTACTTTTTCCAGTTCCAGCTGGTTCATTAGTTGGGAGTTTTTTTTTTGTTTTTTTTTTAAGTTAAGTAGGAAAAAGAATTGGTTCAAATTTCAGGATGTCGTATACATTCAGCACATAAGTTTAAATTCATTATTTCTCTTTGGCAGGAGCTGATGATTAGTTCAAGATTCTTCTTGTGACTATACATTTTAATTATTAGAAATAGGTTATGCAATTTTGTCAGAGTTATGTCGAAGTATTTATGATCACAATGGCTCGGTTAACCCTCAGATAGTTATGCATATGTGTTTGTATATGTGTGTGTTTAGATGCTATCTAAAATAATATGTGAACGTCTAGGTTTCAAGGGTTTGTTTTTCTACTTAAGAAAAAAATGACAAGGCCATATTTTCATTTATATTCTCATAAGATCTGGTTTGACAGTAGAAATGCATATGTAGTAATAATTATCTGCCCCAATGGCCCACCAAAATTTAAACAGCCAAATTTAATTTCTTGACATTTGAAATGGTTCTTCTAGTAAGACTTGTTACTAGTCAACTTTATACCTCTCAGACTTCTCCTGCTATTGGTATCCACATCTCCATATTTGGGTTACTACAGATAAAAAAAAATGCCAAGTTAGATATAATCCTTAAACATTGCGAATACCTGATAAAAAAGGAGGGCAAGGCTGGATGTCATCGTCTCTAACGTGAATCTAGGTAAGGCCTATACTCTTGTTTTGCTGGAAAAATATATTTAAAATTATGTCATGGCAGAGTAATTAATCTCAAATACACATTGTGTATGGACCTACTGAAATCCCCATTTTTGAGCATACTTAGAGATAAAAACTCTACCATATTTGATTGGCTTTGGTCTATATCCATGGTTCCCAAACCTGGCTTGTCATATGAATCTCTTGAAAGGCAGTGGGAAAAAAAAACTTCTGTACTCCATCACTCCTGGAAAATTTGATTCAGTAGGTCTGGTTTGGGACCAGATATCTGTTTTTTAAAACTCATTAGGTCAACTCTAATGGTGAGGCAGCTATAAGAACCATGGAGATTACTAAATGGGAACCTTTTAATCTGCAGATTCTTAATTCTGTGATCAGTGTTACAGGGAGAGCTCATGAAACCCTATGGTTATGTGATTATTTGTAAAGGGTTAATATATATAAAAATGAACCAGTCAGTTTTTACTTCATAATATCCCAAAGATCATCAACTGTATAAGATAGTATCAGTAAAGGTAATTTTATAGTTTTATTTGAAGCATATTTTTATTGAATTTAAGTAAGTTATATGAAAGATCAAACATTTGTTTTCAAAAAAGCACAGGAGACCACCGCCTCCCGCCACTGTGCAGACCAGCAGTGTACCTGCTCGTTAATACACTTTGACACATTAGTATAGTAAGTCATGTAATATTTCTTTCAATGATGGACCTCGAGATGAAATTGAATTTAGAAAATAGTAAAACTCCTAATTTATGGAATAAATTACCTCTTTTTTTATTTCCCTCAAATCCATTAGATTTCTCACTTGCTAATTCCGCAGTCTATTATTACCAACAATGCAGCAAATCTTACCAATCGTCTGTTGTGAAACTAGCCCTGAAGGGCTGACAGAATTATATAATTTATGTTAATGATTGCTTAGAATTATTTTTAGTCATACATAGCTTTCAAGCATCCCTTCTATAGCCAAGAGTCTGAGTACAAGTCATGAATAAATGTTTGCCACCACTAGAAATACATCCTGGCCAAAAGTCCAAGCTCATACGATAGAAGGGGGCTCTGATGTGATGAGGTTGAAATGTACCTACTTGGTTGCCTGAGGTAAGAAAAGTCCCTTAATATATATGTGTGTGTGAGTGTGTGTGTGTGTGTGTGTGTGTGTGTGTGTGTAGAGAGAGAGGGGTGTATGTGTGTGTGTGTGTATATATATATATATATACACTCAGTATAATGCTTTATAATCACTGTTGACATTAAAGACAATAACTTGTAAGTTTTAATTAATTTTCCTCTATACTGTTTCATAATCTTCAACATTTTTTCTCATATGCAGAAATGTGTAAAAGGGGGACTTTTGTAAATAATAGTTGTCAGTTTTACCAGATATAGTCCTTGCTATAAAATTACATAATTCATTGGTCTGTAGAAGAGGTATGATATAAAATATATTAAAGAATCGATATAAATGCAAATACAATAAAAAATACAATTGATTTTTATGGATTTTAAGTCTTAGATGTAAGTAAAAGCTCTGTAGACTGCAAGACACCGTCTGATAAAATGTCAAAATGGTTCCCTAAGGGAAATCAGGATGATGTTCCAGAATAGCATTTTTAACAACCCCCGCTGTTCTTTGATACTCCCTGATTTGCTTGGGGGAAGGGTTGTCACAAAAATGCTAAAAAGCCTCCTAAAAATAAAACCTTAAGAAGAGATCACTTAAAGGGATGAGATACATGGTAGCTCTCTAAAATCCTTCTGCTAAAATTCGCTCTTTTAATTCCATTTATCCAATCACACAAACACAAAAGACTTCTAATGAATCAGTTAAAATCTTATAATAAAAGGTTTCAGGTGAAGAAATAACTAACACCCACCACCCAGTATTTATAGATTACTATGAAACTCATCAGCTAATAGCCATCACTACTTCCTAGGTACACGATTTATTTCTGCTACACAGAGAGAAAGATAAAAGTTTGAGAATTTTCCCAGCCCTTGGAGGCAATCAGGGACAATACTGAAATCTGTCTGCAACCTCCTTATATGAAGTGGTAGAGAAGACCAATTATTTTGCCCTAGTCTCACCATCTAAAATTAAAAAAAAATAATAATTAAAATAATAGTAATTATAGCATTACGAATACCACCTATTTTCCAGAGTGTGCTAGGTGTTTTATGTGTGTTATCTTATTTAGTCTAACCCTTTCAATGACTATTTGAAGAAACTGAGAATAGTTTATATCACATAAATAAGCAAGGCATGGTTAACTTATTTGTGCATAGAAACACAGCTAGCCAGTGACAGACACAGGTTGTGAACGCAGCCTTTCAACCTCCCTGGGGCCTGTTTACTTTTTACTGCATGACACCACATCCTTTAGCATACCACCATGTGCAAACTAAGTCAGACTAAAACTTTCATGATCTTCTGGGAAAAATGTATTCCAGTAAAGATAAGAATGAATTTTAGAAACATGTGGACTAAACATTATGTGGTTAGAACACGAGGTAAGGTAATAGTGGTAAAAATAGTAAAAATAAATAGAGAATAAAAGATATTTTGAGATGCAGATAAAAGTTACATTTTCAAATGATAGAACTGCCATGGCACCCAGTTTTCTATTAAAAAATTAAGTTCCAAGGACAAAAGATAATATAATACTTACAATGTTTTGTTCTCAATGCTCAATTGACCCAAAATATGCTATAAAGTGTTGTAGTGGTACACAAGAAAAAACAAGGGACTTAAAACCAAAATTAGTTTTAACGATACTAAAGTATTCCTTTTGCCTTGTGATAATAGGAAGCTTCATTTTTAAGCTTTGCCAAATACTGTTTTCCAATTTTTCCAAATATAAACGGCAAATGATACAGTAAGTTTGTGGAGTTGGGAGTGAGAGAGCAGAGAAACAGAAAGAGAAAGAGAGAAAGAAAAGAAAATTGAACTCATTTCCACATATTTCGTTTAAGAAACATTCCTAATTTTGATATGTTAACCCCTTTATCCATTTATTAAATTGTCTTTACATTTTTGTTATATCTTAATAGAGTGATGTTAAAAACTGCTTATAAGAATGCATCACCAACTATACCAGCTTATATGTTGCTCCTAACTGGTATGTTCACCCATTTATAAAGAGGTGACTCTTAGGCCACACCAATATGTGGATCACCAAGCTGGATCCTTAGCTAGGATTTGGGAGTTTTTACCAGTGATTTATTTAAATACAATTCCTCCATTTGTGTGTGTATGTGTATATATGTGTATAAAAACCTTTACTGCAAGCCTGAAGGTTGTAACAGAAATTGTATAAGATAAAGTTTCTTCAGTAAAATATGGAATACACAGAAAATGCCAGCAGAGGCTAGTTTTAGAAGCTTGAGACAATGAGTTACAAATCTCTGAGCTTAGAAGTCTCTTATGACAACTACCAAGAACTAATGTCTTTAGAGAACACCTTCTACCACATACTGTGCTAGGATAGAAGAGAGGTGATATGATACCAAAAAAAGGGATTTATTGAAGCTGAAATACTCCTTATGTCACTGAGTCAACTTGGAAATAATAAATGAAACAGTTTGCTGGGAAAAGGAACCATATCTGTGTATATCCTATGTGAACAGATATATGACAAGGCATAGAAAAATGTGCGTTTATATACACATATCTACAAATACAGATTTTCCTAAAGGACTTCTGACATCTCAAAAGCCCATGTAAGTAATTTCAGCCATATAGGAAAAACCGATATTCTTGAAAATTAACTGAAAAACAAGACTTACTTTTAATCTACCAACAAGGTGCTGTCTCTGAAGTGAATATTCTATCCAGACTTTGAGGTTACTATGGAAAGTATTAGCTTCTTTTCGCAGCTTTCAAGAGTATCACAGGAGAAACAAACCAGAGAGATTCAGGTGGGAAGTGAGGAATCAGAGCAAGTTTTATACTTAAAAATATATATATTGTAATGGAGGGAACATTAAACGCTACAGTATAGTGAAAGAAGTTGAAATCAAACTTAACTATGTGGCGTTTCATACACAATACAAGCAAAGGATTAATGTTTGAAATGTTAGGTAAATGTGCCCCATTAAATATATGTTGTAGTTTGGGTCTGTAATGGAGATAGCCTTTGAGGTGTACTTAAAATAAAAATGTTGATTCAGTATAGAATTATCCTAAACAGTTATCACAATGATTCATGCTGTACTTCCAATATTTCATTTGGTGGTGACTACAACAATCCACATAGGGCACTTACATGGTAAGTGGCTTGGAGCTACAAATGTCATTTCCAGCCTCCTCAAACGGGTTGGTCATTTATTCAGTCTTTAATGGATGACTTCTGTAAACAGGGCTCTGGATTAGGGGTTTTGTGTGTGTATATGTATGTAGAGAGAAGGCAATTTAATAAAAAGGAAAAAGAAGCATAGTTCTTCGTGTTGGAAACATCATAATTTAGCTGGAGAGAAAACACAGCCACAAAGGTACCCTACCAATATATCCAAAATGAATGAATTGCTGGATTAGAAACCTTAAAAAACCTATTATCATACTGATGATAGACAAATAAATACATAAATAGAGAGGTGAAGAATGGGATAGTCCCTGATAAACATACAGGAATTGATGCAGTTAGAATAAATCATCATTTAGAGCACTATCATGATAAATATTGAAACTGGTAAAAATCATCAATGAACACCAAATCTGGAAAGGATAGCTTGATCAGGAGTAGAATCTTTTTATGGTATTAAATCTCTTCCCACAGATTACTTATTACTGTTAAAACAAAATAAGCAGGAGGCCATTTGAAAGCCAGTTTATCCAAGCAAACTGAAACTTAGAAGCATTCCTTGTAGCTGATTAATTTTGGAATAAAAAACATCAACAACAATATGCAAACTAATTTCAGTCAATCAAAAACAGCCAGCTAACCATTAGTTATATAACTAAGGCCGTTCCCCTGAATTATACCCAAATAAGGCAGATGCCTAGCTATAGCCAATCAAGTAATTTCTTTACTTTGCTTCTGCATTCGTCTATAAAAGCATGCTGCTCATGCTGCTAAAGCGGAACTCTCAACCTATTCTGGTTTTGAGTACTGCCCAATTCACGTGTCCTTAAATGCTCAAAAAAATCTCTGTTAAATTTATTTTGTCTAAAGCTTTTTTTTTTTTTTAAATGTAGATTTCTGAGCCATAGAACTTCAAATCTAGTAAGTGTGGAATTTAGAAAATAAGAATAATTTGGGGGTATTTTGAAAATCCAGGTGACAACCATATATCTGAGAAAGTGTAGAAAAAGATTATCCTGATAACAGGATTGCCTAGATTGCTATCACCGTGGACTAAATGAAGTTAACTACTAAAAGAAATGTTGCATCTTATCTAGTCAAGGGCAAACCCAGCAAAAAGCAGCATAGACTATGCATTATAGCCAATTTACTTTGAGGCTTTTCTTTACAGTGATGAAGTGGTATTTGAACCTCTTAGGGAGCACATAGCACATTCCTTATCCATACCATTTAATCGCTCTGCACGTATAGCAAAGAAGTCCTAGCCAAAGTAGAAGAGGAAATGGAGTATGTAAAAACGAGAGTACATTTTGGAGAATTTATTTTTATCCCATGAAAAAAAGTTAATAAGTAAATCATTTGCTACTTCAATATCACAGCTGATGCTCACTGTTTTTAATCTGACACATGGAACAAAAACATACATATTCTTGGTTTTATTTTTTGTGAGTTATTTATTCTTTAATTCTCTTGACACAAGGCAAGAACAGTTTTACGGTTAGAGAACTTGCTCTCTCCTGTGTGATATTTATCATCTATAGAACCAACTACATTCGGCAGAATGAATTGGTATCTCATCTTAAAAAACGCATTGTGACTTATAAAACAAGATCAGTGAAATGTGGTTTACTGCCACTCATGAAAGTCATAAAATGCCACTTCAATATGGTCTAAGTAGTAAGGTATTTTATAAAAACGTAAACCCCTTTTTCTTATTTTAAGAACAAAAAACGACTTAGCATGGCAGCAGAGAAAAGTGTAAAATCTGAAGGTCATAGTTCAAATTGATATTTCTGCCTTTAGTCACAGAAAGACATCATCATCTTGATAGTTATTGTACGTGCTTGATTATTCATATCCATAGACATTGAAATGACACAGAAAATAGAATGCTAGTAAAAACAAATACCTCAACATTCACTGGAATGATATTACTTGGAGGAAGTAGGCAAGTAAAAATCAAAGGCAAAAAGAGAAAAGTCAGAAATGTAAACTTTACCTGTGGGCTGTGACTAAATGATTTTATTCATGGCATAGTGATTGGCTTTTTCAGTGTCCTTAGCAAAGAAAGGTACAACAATTGATTCTATCAACTTTGAAGGAATTTAGGAAATGAGAGGATTGAAGATACTGAAGTCATAGGAAACTGTCCAATTTAATCTTGAATTATATAACACATTTCCACTAAAAAATACCCATTTTTCCTTGACCATTTTTGTTAACTTTTACAATTCAAAGATGATGCCATTAGTCCCTATTAAATTAAAGGACCAAAGAGACTGATGTATTATAGCCAAACTATTTTGGAAGATGCACATAAATTTGCTATTTGATTTCTAGTTTCTGTTTTCAGTTTCAGTTTTAAGTTGCTGTTTTCAAGGTCTTGGCTTCATTTTAAAGATGACTACCGCATCCTTCATTGCTGTACACTAAACTAATCAGTCTGCTGCTGCTTCCCGGATGCCAAAAAGTGGCCTTAATAGTTTGAAGTAATAGTCAATAATTTTTGGAGGGCCCTTGATGCAGTTACCCTAATTAAGCTTACTATATGAAAGCTGCTTTGGGATCTCTGTTATCATCTGTAGTTCATACATATTTAGCCTAATGGGCTGTGTCATGATAAGCAAATGACACTATTATTACTTCATATTGCACACATACCTCTATTGTTACGTAAGGCTGGGAGAATGACCTTGTCTTCCACCTCTTTCTCTCAATAGTTAATAGGCACTGTAAGATTCTGTAGGAATAGCTAGTCTTGCTCTTTCCATCACAGTGAAAATGAACATCTCAGAAGAGATCACCCATATCAGA
The DNA here is from genome assembly GCA_963573385.1 of Cacajao melanocephalus. Lineage (NCBI taxonomy): Eukaryota > Metazoa > Chordata > Mammalia > Primates > Pitheciidae > Cacajao > Cacajao melanocephalus. The sequence goes on from CAUYLG010054855.1 coordinate 32,138, forward strand.
TATACTATGGTTCTGTGGCTGGTTTACATTGTTCTCTAGACAAACCCAAGGCAACATTGGGAAGTAGAAACTAAATTTTCTTATTTGGTCTCCCCCTACCCATCTGCCAACATGCCTCCCTTTCCCTTACCTCCCTCTGCCTGACAACCACACTGAATCCTTTTATTGCCCTCTGTCCCTCACCACTACCTGCATGTTGTGCTATACCAGATGTGGAGAACCAGCCCGTAGCCAAGAAATTCTCCTATTTCCTATAATCTTCAAACGTAGAGAGCTCCATGTTCTTTTTATTACAGTTTGCTTCTTAAAAAGTTGAGATCATCTAGGTGGGCCTATTCTAATTGCATGAGTTCTTGAAAGCTGAGAACTTTCTCCAGCTAATAGCAGAAGAGTACGGCAGAAGAGGGAAGTGAGAGACTTGAACCATAAGAAAGAATTGACCATTGTTGGTTTCAAGGAGGGAACTACCTTAGAAAGAATGTGGGAAGCCTTAAGGAACTAGAAGTGGATCCCAGCTGACAGCCAGCTAGGAAATGGGGACCTCAGTCCTAAAAGTACAAGAAACTGAATCTGACCAACAACCTGAATAAAGTTGATAACCACATTCTTCCCTAGAAGCTTCATATAAAAAGAGTCCACAGACAGCTTGATTTCAGTCTTGTTAGACCCTCAGCAGAGAACCTGTTTAGCTTTGCTGCACTTTGGACTTATATAATGATGAGCTAATAAGTCTGTGCTGCTTTAAATCACAATATTAGTGATAATTTGTTACTCATCAGCAGAAAATTAATACAATGGATGAATTAGATAAACTAATCCCCTAATCCCTGCTAATATGTTATCTGGTTAATGTGTGATCTCTCTCAGAAATGGAACGCCTAAATGCACTTAAAATTCATATGTCACAAAGAAATATTAATCAAACTCAAAGGCAAAGTGTCAAAGACGATGTTATGAATATAATAAAAGTAAAATTTGGGACAAAATGCATTAAAGGAGATAAGGGTCATTTTTTAGTTATATGAGCTATAATCAGTAATGAAGATATGACATTATTAAAATGTATATGCCTATAGCAGACCCTTAAAGAATGAGCCTAGGATTATGATTAGAAACTTTTGGCTGGGATTGGACTTCAAATCACACCTCATGGGCATCTAACTCTTCTACTTTTGAATAAGATCAAACTTGCAGAGATACAAAGGAGACAGATCATGATTAGAAAATTAATCAGCAATGCAAAGAGAATGACTACCTGTAAATCAACATGTCCAAGATGGTGATAAGAGACATGCCACAGTTAATTTACAATGTATTTCAAATCATTTGCACAGCTCATCTAAAATAGCAGATGCTAGCTAGGAATCCCATGAAAGACTATTCCTTCACACCTGGAGACGATAGAGTATCAAGTTCCATTGATTTCATTGACAGAAACTTACCTATCTCTTTAGAAGTAATATACAGCTTTGCCTAACTCTAAGAATCTCAAAATTGGCAAAAACGAAAGCAAAATAAAAGTGTTGCCAAGAGAAATTGGATTGAAACTACTGAATAGGTAGTTTGAAGTAATAAAAAAATATATTCTAGCTCTCATGTATGTGTCAGCTTAAACAAGCTATGTCAAGTTCCCCATCAGTGAAATGAGAAGGTTAGAATAGATAAGAGAAAAACATCCTCTTTACTTGTGACATTTCTTTTCATAAGTGTCCCTGAGGAAGGATAGTGGACCTTAGAAGTCACTGTCCACCAAATATGCTGGAGACTTTTTCTCCCGCAGATTCTAGTTCTCAAAGAACAGTAAAGAATTCATCCAATCAATCTTCCCAGCTACTAAACGGAGTGTTCAACATGGCCAATTTCTTAACATGGAATTCAATGTCATTTGCAATGCCTCAACCTTTATTCCCAGCCTCATTTAGCACTATGTATTGCACTAAATAAGTGTTTCTTGAACACATTCTTGAACACATTCCTTGCTTCTGTGCCTTTACTCATGCCCTTTTTCATATCCCAATTCATTACCTAGTGAAATTTTACACATCCTTCAATTTTCAAGTTAACTATCACCTCCTGTAGGAAATCTTATTTAACCACTAATAGAGAACCACCCAAAAGATTTTCAAACTTAAAGTTTAAGGGCCCTTTTCAGAATTTTCAAGGTCTATTTTATGAATTAAACATCTGTTTATTTATTTGTTTATATATTTATTAGCCAGGTCCTCAGGCAGGAGTGAACTAGCCCCTGTTGGTGGGTATAGAACCACGGATACATTTTGTTTGGCCAGCATACTGTTTTCTTAAGAATCTGAATCTGCCTTCAGGCAGCTAATGAGCTGTCTAGGTTGCATCAAGCCCCACCACTTAAAAGCGATCTCACACATACCTGCTATTTTCCCAGGCTCTAAAGGCATTTGGGTTTGCTCTCTCAGACCATTTTATTTTATTCTTTAAGACCACAGCCAGCCACAGTATTTCTTGGATTCTTCTAATCCCTAGCCTTGTTGTGGAGTAGAATACAGTTCCCATAATTATAAATGCAAGTTCACAGCCCCCCTTTAAAATGATCTTTACTGCTGTTTATAATAGGTGAATAGACAGAGGGGTAACAAACTAAGCAACATGGATATTAACCAGTTTTTCCTTCAAATCATCCTCCTCTCTGGCCTCCTTAGGGTACCTACTGTCTTCCTTGGGGGGGTGGAAATGAGGGTGGGAGTGAGAGTTACTGTTTAACCTGCTTCTGAATCAAGTTTTATTTTAAATGACATCGTTTATAAGAGAGACAATTTACCATCTGCTAGTTTATTATCCATATACACAAAAATAAAACTACATAATAAAGGTAACTGCTAAAATGACTATAAAAATTTTGTTTCCTTTTGAACTAAAACTAAAACTAAAACATGTGACTCAACCTTTGACTACTCAGATTCAGCGTTTCTTTCATTAAAACTTTAACCCATAACCCCACATTTTTATTTTCTTCCTGAGACTCACTTTCACATCCTGTTGTGACTTCAGGATTTGTGCAGGCAGTGGTAATGATCTAAAAATGTTTCATTTCCTTCTCTGCTGTCCCCCCAAAGGCATAATATATCATATTAAATAAATTTCAGTAACAAAGTAGCATCATTTTCTGCTCAAAGGAGTTTAACCTAGTGCAATTACGTGCAGTATTTGAATTCCAGCAAGAAACACTCATGCCACACTTCTTTTAAGAGATTTTTTTCTTTTATATGCTCCTTTTTTATTGGTGACTTTCTGAAAGCTTTTCTAAGAAGTAAAGATTTGTGTTTCTTGAGTTCATTCTAGTCTCCAGGCAGTCAGCATCTTTTTGACCACCAAATGTCGAAAAATGCTTGTCTTTTCCCGGGTAGAGCTGTGTATAATTAAAATTTGGCAAAGGCAGAAAAAGTATCACAAGGATTTGCTGAATTTAACACTGTGGTGAATAGAAGCTAGTTACATGAATTTTTTGGTAGAAGGATACTTTCTTTTATAACTCCAGTAGGTTGTGGTAACGTGGGGAAGAGACTTCAGATCCTCAAGAGGATCTCCATAACTAAGATGCCTACAAAGTCCTCCATCCAAAATACAGTGAATAAATGATGTAATGTTTAGTTAACTCCAGAAAAATCTGAGGGAGTCAGCTTGGTGTCACCTCACTTCCCCATTACCAGCCTTCATGCCTCTCTCTCTCGTCTTCCCCATTTCAAGTTCCTGTAATATAAGAAGTTTCTATGATCTAGCTAAAAAGTTAATGGCAGGAAATTAAAGCTTGACCTCTCTGATACTGGATGGGACATTTGTTTTTAATAGCTAATGCCTGAAGTGTGGTAGACTCTAGGGAGGCTCTGAAGGTGAATAATTTATTTGATATTAGCGTCTCCTCAAACCCCATTCCTATTCTATTTACTCTTAAGTCCAATTCTTCTTGTATAAGGAAACATATTAAGGAAAACAAATATTCTCATTTGAGGCTAATGCCACATTCAAAATTTCGCTTTCTAGTTTTCATGATTTCAGGCATAATATAATGTTCCATAATTCCTGCCTAGAACATAAGAGCCTCCTTAAAAAAATTGGTTTATTTCTGAAACAAAACAGACTTAACGTACTTAATTTACAGATGACTTACATTAGAATTCTTCTAGCATAAAAGTATTTTTAATTAAAAATGTGAAATTGGTCATATATTCTAAAATTTAACAATTGACCAGTGACTCAAATCCATGTTAGTCAAATTCTGCACATCTTAACATATGTAGATTTTTACAAATACTTTTTGTTTCTTATTCTTGTCAAACAAAATCTTAAATAAAAGTCACAACTAAGTGATACCTTAATTCTTCCATATCAAGAAGTAGAAAATGTTACAATATGCTCCCAGTATTGATGATTAACTATTAGGAAAACTGGATCATTATAGGAACTCCCTCATATTCTTCTCTTGATGTAAGGTTCAAGGTGAAACATTAGATTAATTCAACAAAAGGTTATCTCCCTTTGCCTCCAGAGAAGAATAACCTTCTGTTCTTGGACTTGAACTCACAACTGAAAAGTCCCTGGGGAGTGTGCCCCAGAAACAGAACCTCATGTCTCAAGGCTTCTAATAACATACTAATTCTGACCACCACAATGAATCCTTTTATAAAGCTATCATTTAAAATTAAATAACTACAGCTCTAATACACCTTCACACAGTCACATGATTTGTACAGGCATAACTTGTTTTATTGTGCTTCACTTTATTAAATTTATCAGATACTGTGTTTTTGCAAAATTGAAGGTTTGTGGCAACACTACATTGAGAAAGTCTATCATCAGTCCCATTTTTCCAGTAACATATGCTCACTGTGATCTGTGTCCTATTTCTTGTAATACTTCAGACTTTTTCATTATTACTCAATCTATTATAGTTATCTGTAATCAGTGATCTTTGATGTTACTATTTTAATTGTTGTGAAGTGCCACAAATTGCACCCATATGACAGCAAACCTAACTTATAAATGTTGTGTGTGTTGTGACTGCTCCACCAACCATTCATGCCCTAGACTCTTTCCCTTTCCCAGTTCATTCTATTCCCTGAAACAGAAGAATATTAAAATTGGGCCAATTAATAACCCTACAGTGACTTTTAAGTGTTCAAGTGAAAAGAAGAGTTGCACATCTCTCACTTTAAGTCAATAGCTAGAAATGCTTAAGATTAGTTAGGAGGTACATCAAAAGTAGATAGGCCAAAAGCTAGCCTCTTGTGTCTAACAAGAGACCTAAACAAAGGAAAATGTATTGAAGGAAATTAAAAGTGCTAATACAGTGAACATGTGAAAGATACAGTAAGACAACCTTATTTCAGACATGGAGAAAGTTTTAGTGGTTTGGATAGAAGATCAAACCAGCCACAACATTCTCTCAAGCCAAAGCTTAATCCATAGCAAGGCCCTAATTCTCTTCAGTTCTATGAAGGTTAAGGGAAGTTGGGGGTGAGCCAAGATGGCCAATTAGAAGCAGCTGTGTTCTGTGGCTTTCTCAGAGAACAAAAACTGTGAGTGAATTTTACACCTTCAACTGAGGTATCCAGGTTCTCACATTGGGACTGACTAGATGGTCAGTGTGACCCACAGAGAGTGAGGAAAAGCAGAGGAAGGCAACAGCCCATCTGGGAGCAGCACAGAACCAGCGGAGTCCCTATGCCCAGCCAAGGGAGGCAGTGAACGATTGTGGGACTCCACCCGCGTAACCACACTTTTCACACAGATCTTTGCAACCTGCAGATCAGGAGGTCCCTTTGTGAGCCCACACCACCAGGGCATTGGATCCAAAGCACAGAGCTGTGTGGACCCTCGGCATCAGCTCAGACATGCGTGGAAACCCAGTGGTTTTTTGCATACTCTGGCCTTAGGAATTCTGGTAAGGCAGGAGATCCTTCCATTTCCTAGGATGGGGGCTGAAGCCAGGAGCCAAGTGGTGTTGTTCAGTGGGCCCCACTCACATGGCACCACATAAGTTAAGACCCACTGGCTTGGAATTCCAGCCAGCCAGTGGCTGCAGGCTGGAGACCGTCTAACACAATTGAGTTCACCAAGTGGAGAAGCGGGTGGCTGCTATCTCTGCTGCTTCAGTAGGCCATTCTGGCCTGCTAGCTCCAGGACACTGGGTGATCCAGACTGGGAGGAATTCCCCACAGCATAGTACAGCTGCTGTGGCAAATAACGGCCAGACTGCTTCTTTATTTTTATTTTTTATTTTATTTTATTTTGAGACAGAGTCTCACTCCGTCACCAGGCACCAGGCTGGAGTGCAGTGACACGACCTCGGCTCCCTGCAACCTCCGCCTCCTGGGTTCAAGCAATTCTTCTGCCTCAGTCTCCCGAGTAGCTGGGACTACAGGCGCACGCCACCACGCCCAGCTAAATTTTTTGTATTTTAGTAGAGACAGGGTTTCACCATGTTGGCCAGGATGGTCTCGATCTCTTGACCTTGTGATCCGCCCGCCTCAGCCTCCCAAAGTGCTGGGATTACAGGCGTGTGCCACCGCGCCGGGCTCAGACTGCTTCTTTAAATGGGACCCCAATCCATACCTCCTCACTGGGTGGGGCCTCCCTGCAGGAATCTCAGCAACTCCCGCCAGCATTTTACCGACAGAACTCTGAGGTCCCTGGAATGGAGGCCCTGGGGGGAGGGGCAGCTACAGACTCTGTGGTTCAGCTGACAGTCTTTCCTACCTGTTGGCCTAGAGGATCTGGGTGGTCTGGATGAGGTGGGTTTCCTCCAGTACAGCACACCTACTCTATCAAAGGGCAACCAGACTGCTTCTTTAAGCAGGTCTTGATCCCATTTCTCCTGACTGGATGAGACTTCCCAACAGGGGTCTCCAGATACCTCCAACAGGAGCGTTTGGTAGTGGCATCAGGTCAATACCCACCTGGGATGGAGCTCCAGAGGAAGGACCAGGTTGCCATCTTTGCTATTTCATAGCCTTCACTAGTGAAACCTCCAGCTGCAGGAGGGAATGAGGCTACTAAGATCTGGAGTAGACCCCCAGAAAACCACAGCAGCCCTACAGAATAGTGGCCTCGTTATTATAAGTAAAACAAAGAAAGAGAAAACAACAACAACATCAACAAAAAAGATCCCACAAAACCCCCATTCAAAGGTAAACAACCTCAAAGATCAAAGGTAGATAACCCCATGAAGATGAGAAAGAATTAACACAAAAATGCCAAAAACTCAAAGAACTGAGTGCCTCTTCTCCTCCAAATGAGAAGACACAGAACTGGGCTGAGGCTGAGATGGCTGAATTGACAGAATTAGGCTTCAGAAGGTAGATAATAAGGAACTTCACTGAGGTAAAGGAGCATGTTCTAACCCAATGCAAAGAAGCTAAGAATCATAATAAAACATTACAGGAGCTAATAACCTGAATAGCCAGTTTAGAGAAGAACATAAATGACCTGATGGTGCTGAAAAAAACAATGCAAGAACTTCACAATGGAATCACAAGTATCAAAAGTTGAATAGACCAAGTGGAAGAAAGAATCTTAGAGTTTGAAGATTACCTTTCTGAAATAAGCAGGCAAGAATAGAGAAAAAAAGCATGAAAAGTAACAAATAAAATCTCAGAGAAATATGGGTTTATGTAAAATGACTGAAGCTACAACTGACTGGGGTACCTGAAAGAGACCGGGAGAATGGAACGAAGTTGGGAAACACACTTCAGGATATAATCCAGGAGAAATTCCCCAACCTAGAAAGACAGGCCAAAATTCAAATTCAGGAAATCTGGAGAACCATAATAAGATACTCCACAAGAAGATCAATTCCATCACACAAAATCATTGAATTCTCCAAGGTCAAAATGAAAGAAAAAATGTTAAGGGCAGCCAGAGAGAAAGGCCAGGTCACCTACAAAGGGAAGACCATCAGACTAACAGCAGACCTCTCAGTGGAAACCTTATAAGCCAGAAGAGATTGGGGGCCAAATATTCAACATTCTTAAAGAAAAGTATTTCCAATCCAGGATTCCATATCCAGCCAAACTAAGCTTCATTAGTGAAGAAGAAATAAGCTTCTTTTCAGACAAGCAAATGCTGAGGGAATTTGTCACCACCAGGCCTGCCTTGCAAGAGCTCCTGAGGGAAGCACTGAATATGGAAAGGAAAAACCATTACCAGCAACTACAAAAACACACTGAAGTACATAGATCAGTGACACGATGAAGCAACTACATAAACAAGTCTGCAAAATAACAAGCTAGCATCATGAGGACAGAATCAAATTCACACATAACAATATTAACCTTAAATGTAAATGAGTTAAATGCCCTAATTAAAAGACACAGAATGGGAAGCTGCATAAATAGTCAAGATCCATTGGTATGCTGTGTTCAATAGAACCATGTAATGTGCAAAGACACACATAGGCTCAAAATAAAGGGATGGAGGAAAATTTACCAAGCAAATGGAGAACAAAAAATCATGGGTCACAATCCCATTTTATAACAAAACAGACTTTAAGCCAACAAAGATCAAAAAGGCAAAGAAGGGCAGTAGATAATGGTAGAAGGTTCAATTCAACAAGAAGAGCTAAGTATCCTAAATATATTTCCACATAAAACAGGAGCACCCAGATTCATAAAGCAATTGCTTAGAGACCTACAAAGAGACTTACACTCACACACAATAATATTAAGATACTTTAACACCCCACTGACAATATTAGAAAGATCATTAAGACAGAAAATTAACACAGCTGCTCAAGACCTGAACTTAGCTCTGGATCAAGTGGACCTGATAGATAACTATAGAGCTCTCCACCCCAAGACAACAGAAATATACATTCCTTTAATGGCCACATGACACTTGGTCTAAAATTGATCACATAATTGGAAGCAAACCACTCCTCAGCAAATGCAAAAGAACTGACATGATATAAAAAAAAAAAAGTCTCTCAGACTACAGCACAATCTCATTAGAATTTAAGACTAGGAAAGTCACTCAAAACTACAAAACTATATAGAAATTGAACAACCTATTCCTGAATGACGCCTGGGTAAATAATGAAATTAAGGCAGAAATTAAGACATTCTTTGAAACTAATGAGAACAAAGAGACAACATACCAGAATCTCTGGGATGCAGTTAAGCAGTGTTAAGAGAGAAATTTATAGCACTAAATCCCCACACCAAAAATGTAGAATGATCTCAAATTGATAAACTCATATCACAACTCAAAGAAATAGAGAACCAAGAGCAAACAAACCCCAAGGCTAGCAGAATGTAAGAAATAACCAACATCAAATCAGAACTGAAAGTAATAGAGACACAAAAAAAGCTTCAAAAAATTAACAAATCCAGGAGATTAAAAAAAATTAATAAAATAGACCACTAGGTAGGCTAATAAGAAAAAAAGAGAAGAATGAAATAGACACAATGGGAAATAATAAGGATGATATCACCACTGACCCCGCAGAAGTACAAACAACCATCAGGGAATAGTATAAACACCTCTATGCATGTAAGCTAGAAAATCTAGAAGAAATTGATAAATTCCTGGAAGCATATACCTAACCAAGACTGAACCAGGAAGAAATTGATTCCCTGAATTGGCCAATAATGAGTTTTAAAATTGAGGGAGTAATAAATATCCCACCAACCAAAAAAAGCCCTGGACCAGATGGCTCCCTGATAAATATCAATACAAAATCCTCAATAAAATACTGGCAAACCAAATCCAGCAGCACATCAAAAAGCTAATCCACCATGATCAAGTTGGTTTCATCCCTGGGATGCAAGTTTGGTTCAGCATATACAAAACAATAAATGAAATTCATCACATAAACAGAACTAAATACAAAAGCTACATGATTATCTCAATAGATGAAGAGAAGGGCTTCAATAAAATTCGACATCCCATTATGTTAAAAAACTTTCAATAAACTAGGTATTGAAGGAAGGAACATACCTCAAAATAATCAGAGCCATATATGACAAACCCACAGCCCTTAACATACTGAATCGGCAAAAGCTGGAAGCATTCCTCTTGAAAACTGGCACAAGACAAGGATGCCCTCTCTCACCACTCCTATTCAACATAGTATTGGAAGTTCTGGCCAGGACAATCAGGCATGAAAAATAAATAAACAGTATTCAAATAAGAAGGAAGAAAGTCAAATTATCTTTGTTTGCAAATGACATGATCTTATATCTAGAAAATCCTATTGTCTCAATTCAAATGCTTCTTAAACTGATAATCAACTTCAGTAAAGTCTCAGGATACAAAATCAATGTTCACAAATCGCTAGCATTCCTATACACCAACAACAGGCAAACAGAAAGCCAAATCTTGAATGAACTCCCTTTCACAATTGCTACAAAGAGAATAAAATACCTAGGAATAAAACTAACAATGGAAGTGAAGGATCCCTTCAAGGAGGACTACAAACAACTGCTCAAGGAAATAAGAAAGGACACAAACAAATGGAAAAACAGTCCATCCTCATGAACAAGAAGAATCAATATTGTAAAATTGGCCGTACTGCCCAAAGTAATTTATAGATTCAATGCTATCCCCATCAAACTTCTATTGACATTCTTTATAGAATTAGAAAATAAAACTACTTTAAAAATGTATATGGCATGAAAAAAAGCCCAAATAGCCAAGACAATCCAAAGCAAAGATGACTAATTTTCATTTATATATATATATGTATATATATATATATATAGTCATGTGATAGTTTACAATTAACCTTTGCTGACTCATCATAACTTTATCTATAAGGATGCTTATTGATTCGGCTACTAAGTAAAGAAGGAGAAAGTAAGAAGCAATTTTGCTACCCATTTTAGGGTGCCTTATGTAGGAAATGTTGACATTGATAAATCCTAAAATATTTACGAATTCCTAGCTGTAATTCATGATCCTTTTGTTAGTTTTCTTTATAAGGCTATATAATTACGTGAGTAAATATTTCAGTTTCCAGTAAATTAATACAGAAGGCAGTATATACCATTGAGTTACAGGGATACTTCAGAGATAGTGCAGGTTTTATTCTAGACCACCTCAATAAAGTGGATATCACAATAGAGTTGTGTGGATTTTTTGGTTTCGCAGCACATACAAAAGTTATGCTTACACTATAACGTAGTCTATTAAATTTGTGACAGCATTATGTCTAAAAATCAATGTATATAGTTTAATGTAAAAATACTTTATTGCTAAAAAATGCTAATGATCATCGGAGCCTTCAGCAGATTGCAAACTTGTTGCTAGTGGAGGGTCTTGCCTCCATATCGATGCCTATTGACTGATCAGGATGGTGGCTGCTGATATTTGGAGTGACTTTGGCAATTTCTTAAAATAAGACAATAATGAAGTTTGCCACATTGATTGTCTCTCTCTTTCACAAAAGATTTCTCTGCAGCATGCAATGTTTCTTGATAGTATTTTACCCACAGTAGAACTTCTTTCAAATTTAGAGTCAATACTTTCAAATTCTGCCACTGCTTTATCATCTAAGTTTATGGAATATTCTAAAACCTTTGCTGTCATTTCAACAATGTTCTCAGCACCTTCACTAGGATTAGATTCCACATGAAGAGACCACTTTATTTGCTCATCTGTAAGAAACAAGTTTTATCATTCATCAAATTTTATTATGAGATTGAAGCAATTCATTCAGATCTTCAGGCTCCATTTCCAATTCAATTTATCTTGCTATTTGCACCGTAACTGCAGTGACTTTCTTCACTGAAGTCTTGAACGCCTCAAAGTCATCCATGAGGGTTGGAATCAACTTCATGCAAACTTCCATTACTGTTAATATTTTTACCTCCTCCCCTGAATCATGTGTGCTCTTAATGGCACCTAGAATGGTGAATCCTTTCCAGAAAGTTTTCAATTTACTTGGACCAGATCCATCAGAGGAATCACTATGCATAGCAGGTATAGCCTAATAAATATACATACATGTAAATATATAAAAATTACTTTATATGCCTATGTATGGATTATCTTAACATAAAAATCTGGAAGAAACCAGGCTTCACTTGAATTAAATTCTTGTGTTTAGAATGGGATAAATTTCTCACAGTTTTGAAAGTTGGTACCAGATAGCCCAGGGAAAACTGCTATAATCCCTCAACAAATCAGCAGTTTAGATTAAAAACAAAACTGTTTACTTATATGCCTTTCTTGCAAAGACCTTCAGGGAGTTCAAGTTCATCTTTCCTGTACACATATGTAGCTACAGCAAATGTCCAGGACTCAACAAATTTTTACAAACATATTAGAATATGTATCATCTTAAAGCAAATGAAACTATCGCTTTGTGTAAGGAATTTCTATCATACTCAAAAAAGCCCATTATGCCTCACAAATAAATATTACCAGTATTTTCATTAAATGAGAGCACAACTGCCACTTCCAGGTAAAACAGTAACAATAACAACAACAACGAAAAAACCTGCTGAAGGATAGATATTTGCTCTGTTCTTTTTTTGACTGATCAGTTAAAAAGTTGAATGCATGGGGAACTGTATGAGCTAGAATGAATGAATCTTGATTGGTGTTCAGCCAAACTGAAAATTATATCCAAGCTATTCAATCTCAGTCCAGTCAAATGCAAAGCCAGTTAAATGCTTCTTTGTTTAGGAATGTTAAGTGTCTGGGCAGCGATTGAGGTGAACCTAGACATTAAAGCATTTTTGAAGTACCTACCATATCGATTTTCTAATTATAATGATAGATAACCCTAAGGATGCTGGCATTTTTACTCATTCTTGAAATATAACTGCTGCCTATGATTTTCACATGCTAACTTTTGCTGTTGGCTTCTAATCCAAGTGGTCACAGCAGATTCATCAGGTAGTTTCTGTTGTACTGAACCGAGCATAGAAAGTTAACACCAAGACAAAAGTAGGCCAAATTGCAGGGTCTTTATTGCCGGCGACCACAGAGGACTCACGTCTCTCCAACCTGTGGCCCCGGTGGGTGGGTGTCAATACCTTTTATACCTTTCTCCCGGGTAAGGTTATGTGGGGGGGGTGGGGGTGAGGAGCCTCAGACATTC